>NDFG01000145.1:344924-378556 GCA_002167245.1 Sporophila hypoxantha
GGAGGAGCAGAGGAACCTGTGCACACCCAGGCACATTTTCCTGAGATCACCCAGAACACTCACCAGGTCAGGGGCAAACCACCCCTGCCATGGAGGCACTGCCAAAGAGCCAGCAGCAATCCACCTGCAGGAGGAGCAGAGGAACCTGTGCACACCCAGGCACATTTTCCTGAGATCACCCAGAACACTCACCAGGCCAGGGGCAAACCACCCCTGCCATGGAGGCACTGCCAAAGAGCCAGCAGCAATCCACCTGCGGGAGGAGCAGAGGAACCTCTGCACACCCAGGCACATTTCCATTGCCAGCCCTCAAAGGGCAAACTGCTCCTCCTGGCCAGCTGAGAACAATTAAGCAGGAAAAGCACAAAGAAGGGATCAGTCTCCATCTGGAACATGTGCCAAGAAGGCAGATCTGATCCAGCTTCCAGCGCCACAAACACTTGGTGAACTGTTGTAGCCCATGGGATTCATGCAGATTGATCAAACTAAGTGTTTAATATCAGTTAATTCAGTCTATGGTGCAGTTACAGACAGAGAAGCCATGGGGCAGAAAAGAAACAGGGGTAGTGAGAAACAAAAAATCAGTCCCTGCTTGCTAAAACCATGTTTTTTAGAAATAATCAGATTTCTATTTAGATGGGAACCTATGCAAGAAAAAAAAAAGCTGTTTCAGGGAGATTCATGTCCTACTTGTGCCTTGTGCCCCCTTGTACAGATTAAAGCACACATTGAGAGAAATGCACAGAGCTGCCTGACAGGAGACTGCTTGTAATTACAGCAAACKCAAAACAAATTACATTTTTGTACAGCACAATTCAATGAAGAAATCTTTTAATTAAACTTAGAGACAAGATGTCTTGTTCATTTCAGTGACCCGAGTACACACTTCATTATATCCTCAACTAAAAGTGTGTCATGAAGTTTATAGGAAAATCTGGGACAGGGAAGCATCTAGATTTTTTTCCTGTTCTGGTTTGGGTTTTTTTCTGTATTGATTCATATCTTTGTATGCTCAGGCATGAATATTTCTGCACAGTTCAATCTAATTCTTCAAGGAATTGTTTCAGTCAGAAAARYAAGGAATATCTTAAAGCTTGAGGTCCTATTTAAATTTTAAAATGCATTTTAAAAGATACAATTTTTAAACAACTTATACAAGTTTATTTTTGTGAATCAAAGATGCTTTGGGTTTTTTTTTTCTCTGATAGTATTAAAGATCCTCCCCAAACTCTAAGATGAAATATGCTGCACTGGGGAGCTGCCAGCAGAACAGCTCCTGCCATGGACTTRGTGCAGGGAGAGCTGTGAAATGCCACTGAGCACCCAGGAAAATGCAGTGTGCAGGATCAGGGGCTGGGCAGGGCAGGAGCACCTGGGGATGGATCCAGACCCTGGGATGGTTCAGGTGTTCAAACACCTGGGGATGGACCAGGGACACCCAGACCCTGGAGGGTTCAGGGTTTGAACACCTGGGGATCAACCAGGTACATCCAGACCCTGGAGGGTTTAGGTGTTCAAACAACACCTGGGGATGGATCAGGGACATCCAGACCCTGGGATGGTTCAGGGTTTGAACACCTGGGGATGGATCAGGTACATCCAGACCCTGGGATGGTTCAGGTGTTCAAACACCTGGGGATGGATCAGGTCCATCCAGACCCTGGAGGGTTTAGGCGTTCAAACAACACCTGGGGATGGATCAGGTACACCCAGAGCCCAGGAGGGTTCAGGGTTTCACCCTTTGCAGCCTGAACCAGCAGGGATCGGTACACCCAGCACAGCTCCACCTGTKAAACTGCCTTCACCACAAACCGCCTCATTTTCTTTTCCTCTTTTGTTCTCACACTCTCTGGTTTCATAAAATTTTCAGTTTGGAATATAATTTTCCCTAACTATTTTGTTGCCAAAAGTGTTATCATTGTTTCCCTTTGAGTCAGAGCATAAAGGGCTTCATCTGATTTGTAGCTGGGGGCAGAATAGTCAGGCAGTCAATTTTCAATATTTTCAAAACCATTCTTACAGTTTGGATTTCCAGAAGCCTTTAATATTGCAATTACTCATATAATTTTAAAAATCACGTTTAAATAAAGATGACTCTTCATGAAGCCCAAAGTTCAGCACATGTGCAGCAGAATTCCATAGCTAAAATGAAAATACAATCCAGATGTGGAATTTTCCATGCTAAAGTATTAATGTTTCATGCACACTCATTTAGAAAAGCAGCCATGCAAAGGTGAAATTCATTTAAGACTGAGGGTCAGCTCTGCCTATGATTCTCTTAAATCTCAGTAAGAATTTTTTTTAGTTTTTCCCTAGTTATTGAATAGCCCTTTATGGAATTTGGAATTTCATCCTGTGTAGGAAATTATTAATTCAAGYTGTTTGTGAGCTTTACCTACCAACCAAAGGACCCAGCTCTACMGTTCCTGGAGCTCTTTTGTCTTCTTCCACTTACCCCTCCCCTTCCTACCCTTATTCCATTTTAATCTTTTAACTTTAAAAAAGAAAAATACTAACTGRAAAATGCTGCTTCAGAATGCCATTAAGGTAGCAAGGTAAAAAAAAATCCTAGAAATACAAAAGTTAATGTTCCGCTAGGTGCATTAATTCTGACACACTGCACATCCTTTATCTTTTCTTTTTATTCCAGTTTTTCTTTGCTACATGAATATTTTAGTAGATTAGTTCTAGTACACTAAGATATGAGCACAATCAAATAGATGCTTTTGGAGAGGGAATACTTCCCCATGCACGACTTACACTGTGCAACCTAAAAAAAKCAGTCACTAGCATCAATGGAGCTTTATATTGTCCATAAAACTGGTGAGAGGAAGCAGCAGTTTGGGGCAGGGGCTGTGCTTACTTTGCAGGTACTGTGGCTCAGCCCTGCCAGGACTTCAGAAACCTTGCTAGAAGCTTTTTACTTGMGCCCAAATGTGTCAGAAATCAGAACAGCCATCTAAACGTCTTCTGAGTGCCCCTTCTCATGCCCTGGCCTTGGCAATTAACAGCCTCACAAAATTAACAGCCTCAAATTAACAGTTTCTCACATGCACTATCCAAAGCTCAGATATTGTCATTTTCTGCAGTCCAATAGCACCAAGTTTGGTGAGATTTTTGTCTCTCTGCATCTAAACACACTGAAGAATCGGTCCTGGAACTAATTCAGGAGGAACAAAGCAAATCCAGCACAGAATCTCCTTTCTATTGTTACATTTTGCCAAGTTGTTGTTTTTGGTTTTTTTTGTAGGTATATACACCTGTCATTACTGAGACAACTTCTGGAAAACACAAACACTTAGAGTCTGATTTAATTTTTACATCTGGAGCAGCTGGAGAAGCCTTTGGGGTGTGAGTAGCTGCACAGAGCCCACCTGTGAGTTCAGGCTGTGGTGTGGGGCTGCTCACACCCTGCCCTGGCACCAAAACCCCCTGGGCTGCAGAGACTGATGGAGCTCTGCTCACCCAGAGCCCACACGGGCTGTGGCAGGGCTTGGGAGTCGGCAACCCCAAAGGCCGCCTGCAGGTGTGCCAGGTAATGCCTGCAGGTGTGCCAGGCCCTGGCAGCTCAGGTAATGCCCTGCAGGTGTGCCAGGCCCTGGCAGCTCCGGGGCTGTCCTGCAGGTCTGGCAGGTCCTGGCAGCTCAGGTAACACCCTGCAGGTGTGCCAGGCCCTGGCAGCTCCGGGGCTGTCCCGCTCGCCTGAGCACTCGTGGCTGAGCCCCTCTGGCAGAGAGCCAGAGCCCAGTTCCTTTGAAAAGCSTCAATCAATTTTTCAGACACAGGAACAGCATTCACTCCCTCCATTAATTGCTAAGCTGTCCATTTAACATCCACTCACCCTTTCAATCTCCAGTTGAAAAAAAAATGTTTTCCTTCCCTTTTCCRCTTCTTAGGGTTGAATTCTACTTCCTGAGAAGTAAAACCTTRCTGACAGAGCTCTTTTCCCARCCAAATTTCTTCAACTGCCTTTTTCCAGTTGCTTTGGTTCCAGCACTCGCCTCAGACAGGATTTTGCAGCCTGCTGTGTGTCTGGCTGGGGACAGGCTGTTAGGCAGCATTTGAACCCAGCTGAGGCCAGCCACCAGGGGAGGGAGGTTTCTGAGCTGATCATTGCCTCAGCTGTCTGCGGCCGCGGTGCGCAAGGAGCACAGGCTTCAGCACCTCTGAGACACATTCTCATTGCCAACATCATCCAAAATCAYTGATTGCAGTCACTGGAGTCAGCAGGGACACTTGTCCAGGAGCACGGCTGGGCCCTGCAGGGCATTGTGCTTGCAGCTGGTGTGGAACAGCCCCACTGAGCTGTGGCTGCCCCTGTCCCTCAGCTCATCCCTGCCCTGAGCACACTGTCCACATTTACACCAGGGCACAACAACCACACTGACACCTTACAAGASAGAAATTTCTCTGCTTCCAGAAAGACAGCTTCATTACTTCTGTGAAAGGAACCCTAATTCACAAATCAATTTTATTGGTTCTATATGGAGCACTAATCCTTTTAAGACTTCTGACACCCACTTTTCTGTCATGATGCCTGCTGAAGTAAGAACTAAATTCAGATTCATAAGCCAAGATTATATAATCATTGGAGGAAATACTCTCTAAAAAAAAGCAAAATTCCTTCACCAGAATTCACAGAACAAGACAGGTCTTTTAACTAAAGTTTCTCTCTTGTTTCTTGAGCTCCTCTCTAGTCAATTCCAGCAGTACCCTTTGTGTTTTATATAAAAATAAATAAATCCCCAAAGCTGTGACTAACATTTCAGACTCATGACTGAAAAAAGAGCAATTTAATTGCAGTTTCCTGTTTGTTACAATCAATGTTTACTCYCTCCTCAGCTGGAAGTTGCAGAGGTGCTGGGAAACCACGCGCAGCAATCCCGGCTGTGAATGGAAGTGATTTTCACACCAGCCCTGTGTCTGAGCTGGCTGTGCTGGCTGCTGGCCCTGCTGAGCCCTGAGCAGAGCCCTGGCAGCTCTGTGCTGCTCTCTGGGCACCCGCAGCTCCCTCCTTATCCCAGGGGCAACACCAAGAGCTGCAGGTGCTGCAGGTGCTGCAGGTGCTGCAGGGCTGAGCTGCCACCGCACCAAAAGGACAAATGAGCAATAATGGTGGCAGCTCATCTGTCTGATGGAAGGAGGCAGCAAAGGGCACAAAAACCACAGAACAACCTCCAGGGCTGATGAAGAGCCACTGAGTCCATCTGGGATCAGAGCAATGAGCTCCCTTGCACTCCTCAGGAAAAATAAACTCCTGTTTCGTGTGAGCAATGCCCTGGGGAGTTGGAGCTGCCCAGCAGAGCAGGCACAGCTCAGCCCCAGAGCCAAATCCTCAGCCCCTTCCAATTCACTGCCAGTGTGACCCCAGGGCAGGCTGGGGGTGCTCCCCTGAGTGAAATCCAGCCCTGGGCTCTGACAGAGCTCTTGCTCTAAGGGGTACAACTCCCATCCTACAGGGACACACYTGGGGTTTACCTCTGCTCCCGACTCCAACAGCAGCTCAGGAATTCCTGCAAATACACAAATACATGTGTACCTGTTCTTCCTCCTCCTCCTCCTCCTCCCCTCTGCCCTGGCTGCACAGTCAGGCTGCTGGCACAAGGAATGTTCTTTATTCAGCACATACACAGTTGCTTACCTAATCTGGGGTGATTTCTAGGCAGAACTATAGGAAATTAAAGGGGAAAAAAAGACAAAACTAATAACTGCAGAGGCCATTTCCCAAATGTTATTTGCACTTTCAAAATAATGGTGTGAATCTGACTAAGAACCATTTACAGTCACTTCAGATCATTGCTTTCTTGTGGGTGTCATTTATAACCCAGGAAGAGGCTGCTAAATGAGAGCATTGTAGCTACAGAAAAAAACATTCTAGGCTGCAACAGCAAATAAATTCAGATTGATTTTTATCCCCTGAGTGGGAAGGGAGGTGGAAGTGTTCCTTCTCTCAGTGTTAACAGTCTGCCCTCTCCCCACAGACCCTCCCAGGAGGGCAGATGCTGCCACAGCAGCCTCACCTCCCACACACCTTCCCAAAAATCCTTCCCAAAAATCCTTCCCAAAAATCCTTCCCAAAAACCTCAGGCTGCCTTTGGAAGACACAGCATTTGCCCAGGACACAGGAGCCTGGGCTCCAATCACGCTGTGCCCAAGGGATTGCCCTTTCCATTTCTGCAGAAAAGCATTTTGACTCCCTGCTTGGTGCTCATTCTTGCCTGTTGAACCTGTCCCACAATTCTATATTGAATAATTAAATATTGTCTGGCTCAGAGAGAGAAGGTGAGCTGCACAGATTAGTCACAAGGCACTCCCTGAGAGGGGAGAGCCCTACCTAATCCTTGCTTTATTAATATTGCTGAATTGATATTAAACATTCAGCAGAGCAGGGACTGGAACTCAAGTCTCACTTCAAATCCCCATCAAGCCAGACAAAATTAAGGCCATGACCAGAAATMGAGCTACCTTAGGAATTTTAATACTGAGAAGGCAATTCCAGGGGCTGCAGCACTGACTTCAGCACCTAGCCAGGSATTTAGGAATCCCTGTCTTGCTGAGGCTTTCCACAGATAAAATCCCTTGTCACCTCCATTGCTTTCAGATTCTAAAAATACAAAAGAAAAATAAAATACTTCCCAAAAATGAAGTACTGAACCAAAACATGTCCTTCTCCTTGTCTTTAGTGCAAGTCATTAAAAACAAATACAAAGAATTAAAACATAAAGTCACTGCAAGCTGAATTTTAGGAGTTTGTGATTTCCCCAGGGAAACAGAACTTGCAAAGGGATTTTACCTTCCTTTTCCTACAATTCCCTTCTCCAGCATTTTTTGGTACCAGTTCTCTCACTGCACTGCTGTTGAGGCAGCATTCTCTGCTCCTCAATCCCCAAGCCCAAGGTAAGAGCTAATTTCCCACTGAACTTTGCCATTAAGTCATCAAAGAAAATGAGAGTTATTCCCATAGTAGAGGAGTGCTCCACAGGCAGTCAGGGGGGTTAATGAATGGGGGAGGATGATGAGGGCTGGAGCCCTTGCCCTGGAACCTCTGCTCAGCCACTTCCTGCCTGCCTCCCCCTAGGGACACCAGAGGCTCCAGGGAATCACCTGAGATTCCGGGCTGGGCCCTGCCCTGGAACCTCTGCTCCAGCCACCAAGGGACCCCCAGAGGCTCTGAGAGAATCTCCCTCCCTGACGGGGCTGCCCTGCCCTGGGACTTGCTCAGGCACCAAGGGAACCCAGAGGCTCCAGGAATCTCCCTCCCTGCAGGGGCTGGGCCGGCCCTTCTGTCCTTGCCGCAATGATTGGTTTTTATTTCCAGAGCCCTGGGTGTCTCTGGGCTCCCTTTCCTGCTCTGCCTCTCCTGGAGCATCACTTGGACCTCAGGAGGAGCCCCAGGGGAGCAGGAGATGTTTTCTCTTCTCCATAGCAACTACCAAATGAGCATGCAGGACAAACCTGCCCAAAGCTCTTCAGGGTGGCTGAGAACAGCCCCAGTGAGCAGGGACAGCCCTGGAGGATAAACTCACAGTCAGGGGTGCACTCTTTAGCAGCCAGGTGCACAGCATGGGCAGGTTCTTTGTTTCAGTCATGGGTTACGCTTCTTGGAAATCCAAAAAATGTGGCTGCTGAAAATGCATGAGGCTCCAGAAATGGATGACAGCACAAATTTCCCAGGAGTGCTTGCTGATGACCATGGCCAGATGCCAAAATAATTAAACTCTTAGAAATCATGTGGAAAATGAAAGCAGTTTAAAGAAAAAGAACTGGCCCTGATGCTTACAATAGTGAAGATTTATTCCTTTCTTGAACACAAATGTTCACTMGCCTATTTCCCACAGTGTTTGGTTCTTCCCTAAAAGATTCTGGAGTTACTTTATAGAGCTAAGAGGGGGGGAAAGAGACAAGAATATATTACCCCCTTCCATTACAYGTTTTCCCTAATAGTCTCACAAAAGCAAATTGACAAGAAAGTCTGGAGGGATTCATTTGGGTTTTTAAAGAAAATAAATTACAATTTTTAATGGTTTTTTTTGGGGGGGGTTTGGGTTTTCTTAACATACCATGCTATTATTAGGAGTCAGTTTGTCTCAAAGGTAAGACAAAAGAGCAACAATGTGTTCTCACAACCATACAACAGAAACCAAGGAGGAGGATTGGGTTTCATCCAGTTTGCCATGAGCAAGCCCTGGGTTGAGCAGGTCATGGTGTTAGTTCTGTCTCTAGGTCAAAGATAATAAATAATTGACAAATATGGGTGTAAAGTCAACAGGAGCAACAGGGAAACAGGGTAACCCTGGGCACTCTGCCTGTGTGAAGCTGCTCTGACCCTGCAGATCCCTGTCCCTGGCACAGAGCTGGGCTCAGCCCAGGGGAGGCACTGCCTGTGGCAGCTATCCCAAAAAGAGGGAGGGCACTGCTTGTGGCACTGCCTGTGGCAGCTATCCAAAAAGAGGGGAGGCACTGCCTGTGGCAGCTATCCAAAAACAGGAGAGGGCACTGCCTGTGGCAGCTATCCCAAAAACAGGGGAGGGCACTGCCTGTGGCACTGCTGTGGCAGCTATCCCCAAAAAGAGGGAGGGCACTGCCTGTGCACTGCCTGTGGCAGCTATCCCAAAAAGAGGGAGGCACTGCCTGTGGCAGATTACCCAAAACAGGAGGAGGACACTGCCTGTGGCACTGCTGTGGCAGCCATTCCCAAAACAGGGGAGGGCACTGCCTGTGGCAGCTTATTCCCAAAACCTGCCCACCTGTCTGTTCAGGGACAAAGAAATGCAGCTCTCAGAGGGTCAGATGCTGCCTGTGGCTGGAGCAGGCTGGATGTGACCCACTCTTCCTCCAACATCTGCCCCTGGCTGGATCTTCCCCATCGTTCCATCCTCTCTCCAAGCTCCCAGGGCAGGATTTCTCATTTCCCAGGGCAGCACCCTGCACCCTGTCCTGAGGCAAGCCCAGCGTGAGGCATCAATCTGCATGGATCTGCAGCAGCCCAACCCCTGCCACTTCTAATTGGCTCCATCTCTGCAAGTCATCTTGAGACAATATTCCGAAAATTAGCCTTATTGCTCTATTTACAGCCATCTCAATCTCCTTTCTAGCTGTTCTATCATGAGGGGAAGCTCCCAGGGCAGTGAAGTGAGATGGCAGAGCCAGGGTAACACAGAGGGATTGCCGAGGGACAGCAGCTGTGGGAAGGGCCCCTGGTGCTCCCTGTGCAGGGAGCTCTGCCATGGAACCTGATGGGAAAGGGCACACAGGGAAGGGAGAGGCTGCATCAGAAACACAGAGCAGCTCAGAGAGAGAGAKAGCACCAGCAGGCAGAGCTTTCAACACCCCTGGGCCAGGAGAAAGCAAAGGAAGCAGCAGAATGTGGCACTGCACATCTCTGCTGCCTTGCCAGACCAGGAGGATAAAGTGGATGGGGCCTTMTCTTCCCTAAAAATGTCAAGACTTGTCCAAAGCACAGGATTGCATAGAGCTAGCTTCATTTAATTAATTGTAACTGCAATGAAACACAGTTTACAGCTCTGTTTTTAGGATTATAGAGCTATCTTCATTTAATTAATTATAACTACAATGAAACACAGTTTACAGACCTGTTTTTTGACTTGTAAAGCTGCAGCCAGTGCTGAAAACCCACTATGATTAATTTTGTTTTCCCTGCTCTGGGATGTCTAACCAGGCACACCATATGCTAAAAATAAGAAGTGGCCCCTACCCTGTGCTCCGTGTTGGGGTTTGAGCTTTCAAGCAAAGTGTGGCTCTTTGGAAAGACTGGAGGCAAGCATCAAAAATTACTGGTAATCCAGAAAACATGGTCTGTCTAAAATGGCCCAGGCTCCAATTCCTTCTTTCTCAAACTGTCCTTGAAGAAACACCAACTTTTTAAGAGAAAAAAAAGCTTCTGAACTAGTTKTTGCCTGAAGAGACTCAAAACTCCATCACCAGAGGCTTTTACCAGTAAATGTGATTGTGTTCTACACACATTTCAAAAGATGTGTATAAGAGACAGTGCCTGAAGAGACTCAAAACTCCATCACCAGAGGCTTTTACCAGTAAATGTGATTGTGTTCTACACACATTTCAAAATTGTCAGAGACAATTACACAGCCATTTGCCACTCCTTAGCTGACAAGTGGCAACAAACTGCACAGCTGGGAAGTTCTGTAGCCCTGGAACACCCAGAAAAAGCAGCCTTCTCTAGGAATCTGCAGTTTGGCAAATATTTCTGGCTTTTAACTCAGAGTCAGTGGGACCCATATTTTAATTGAGGATGACAAAGTAACAACCACGTCAAATCATGAGGAAGATTTGCYTGGAGCAGCATCCACCCCTGAGGAGCTGAATTGTGAAAATGATCTCTTGACCCCAGCAGTCTCAGTGACCCTCAATTATGCAACGATATCAACAGAACAATCTTCTCCCGTTTCCATGGCAACGGCAGCAGCGACAGGATCAAGGTCAGGCACACAAACTGAGAAGAGATGTCATTTTCTGTGCTTCATGAGAGCTTTAGCTGCAGCAGTGGCAGAGAAATCCTGCATCCCTGCCTGCTCTCCTGTCTCAATGCACAGCCCAGGAAAAGGGAGCCAGGACTGCGAGGGCTGCTGGAGCCCAGGGCAGCTCTGTGCCTCTTATTGTGTGCCTCAAGAGAGCACCTCAGAGTTTAACAGTATTTCTGATGCTAAGGGAGCATCTTTTCTTTATTGTAATTACCTGAATTTTCCATTTATTTTATTGTATTTTCAGATTGCTTTATTGGGAAAATACATAAACCCACTTAGCTAGGGGCTGTGTCAGACTGGGCAGTGATTTACAGGCTGCCCAGAGCTCTGCACAAGGCACATGCTTAAATAACATTTGTATTCTGCAATGCCACAACTGTAATATTTGTTCTTATTATTCTGCATAAAGCTGACACAGAGTTCCAGGATTATAAATTGGAGCCAAGGGTGCAAATGAAGCAGTTCAAGCAAACTCTTGAGGTTATTGCTGTTCACAGGGAATTGTCCCATTTGTGATGAACGAGCAGCCTTTAATTGTTGCTCTGGAGCCAGGCACCAAGCTGTGACTCACAGCCCCATCCTCCCACCAGCACTTTCATGGCTTCAAATCTGATATTAAAAGATGGAAAACTAAATCCAGCTAGGACGTTTAAAAACAAATTAATGTGAACTTCAAAGCTATAGATTTTTAAAACCTGAAACTTTCTGTGGCTGTAATTCTAGAAGTAAAGGAGTCAAGCTGTCCTTCAGAGAATGTTGGCAGCAGGGAGGGGACAGTGCAGTGACAGCACCATGTGCTGCTCTCAGATGTCTCAATTCCATTCTGTTAACAGCACCCTTGCCCTGACTCCTCTGTACCTGGCACCTGCTGTGCCACGAAGGACTCACCAGGAGTGATCCAACCTCAGCCATGGGGCCAGCAGYGAGTTCTGCTCTCATTACATGCTGTGTAAACCCTGGTTTGCCTTAAGGAGATGAGCTGTGAGCCCCAGGCTCTGCAGAGGARGGGTCCCACCTGCAGCCACTGCCCTTGGAGTCTGGCAGGGACTGGTGGGCTGGAGTCAGGGAATTGATCCAGCCACAGGTCAGTAAGGACAGCACAAGCTTCTGGACAAGATGATAAACAGCTGGGGGGGGCCTTGGTAGGGCCCCTTCACCTCCAGCACTCATTCTGTTCTGTTCACAGCGAGGTTTCATCACAGGGATTTAATAACCAGGTTTTAATAAACCTCATTCTCTCCTGACATCCYCATGTGAAAGCAAACATGACTAAGCACCTCCAATAAAAATTGGTTTATCTGTATACTCAGAAAAATCAGCARTTGTTAACCATGAAGTTTTCCCTGTATATTTTGTACCCATCTGTTTTGTCTTGCTGCCCRTCCTAACACAGAGAGAAACAGGCACCAGCATCAGAGCTGCTGCTCCTTTGGAGCCAGTATCAATAAATCCTGCCTAAGGAGCAGTGACAGACACAAAACTCTTCCCACAGAGGACAGTTGTGGCTCTGAAAGACACAYCCAAGGAAAAATCAAGCTGTGGAGGGCTCCCAACGTCACCCAGCTCAGACAGGGCTGGTTGTTGCTCCTGGCAGCAGAATTAGCCCTGGCAGGCAGGGTCCCACCGCTTGTGAGAGCTGCTCAAAGGCAGCAGCTCTCCGGGTAACCAGACCCTCTGCTTTGCTACTCCCCTCCCACTACAGGTCTCTTATACACATCTAGATGTGTATAAGAGACGGCAGCAGCTCTCCGGGTAACCAGACCCTCTGCTTTGCTACTCCCCTCCCACTACAGGAAGCTTAAAGATACTGGATTTTTTTCATCAGTTTAAGCCTGTTTCTATTTGTCCCTGCTTGTCTCCTTTTTGCAGAGCAGCCTCCCCTCTGCAGCTATGCTTTACATCCTTTTAATCTTGTAATACTCCTCCCAAAAAGTGCCTGAAATGCTTCTGAACAATGACAGCGTGGCCTGGAGCCTTTCTGCAGCCTGTGCCTCTCAGCACCTGCAGTGAAGAAAGCACTCCCATTACTGTCYTTATGGTCTCTGAAAGATTAGCACTTCCTCATTAATACCCTCATTGGCAACATTCAAACCCATGTTATTTTTAGTCTAAAACCCTGAGTCTAATAAGGAGACACCCAAACTGCATTTGTATTTGTCATATTCAATGAGCCAAAAATTTAATTAGGTTGAAGACATTATRATTGGCAGTAGCACTTCAGCTCACTAGTTGTTACTGCTTAATACTTTCATTTTAATTATTTCCTTTGTTGCCAGTCAACTCTCCTCCTTCCAACAGTGTCTAGGAGGTGCATCCCTCATGCTGTTTGAAGCCACGTTCACATGCTCAATGAGCACGATTCCTTACACACAGTGAGAAATTGGGAAGAAAAGGAACTGCTGAAAGCAGATTTGGCCTGTCACACTGCTCTGTCTAATGGATGGCTCTCCTTCAGCACATGGAAAAAGCTCTTTTCTTTTTCATTAGAGCACACAAAAGCAGGTGCTCCCTGTCTCTGAGGGCTGCCTGCAAACATCTGCCACCCAGACAGGCACAGAAAGGATCTCCTAGTGCAGTGGATTTTGAATCCCTGTAGACTTTCAGAAGAGTGTACAGATTGCAACTTGCTCCTCACCTTCCTTGTGGAAGGAGATYAAAAATAAAAAAGCAGAAACGTTCTCTAATGGCATCCCAAAGAGGTGGAATTTAGTTATGGAGGAGATTGTGGGATTGCTGTGGCAGGAGAGCTRTRGTGAGAGCTCCAAGCAATGCRGTGATTGACAAGAACATTCTGTGGAAATGATCAGCTGGGAATGATCCTTACAACGAGGAGTCCTTGGACACCAAGGGGCACCAAACAGGAACGGAATCACAAGAACAAGGTGCAGCAAACACACAGGGGCTCTCAGGATAACAGCTGATGATAAAGCAGCAAAGTTATCAGCACTGACGCCCAGATTTGTATCCCAGGCAGGAGGTGGCGGGGCTGGAGGGCTGGGGAGTGTTCATAAACAAAGGAAAACACCGAGGCAGAGCCCTGGGTTCATAAACAAAGGCAAACACCGAGGCAGAGCCGTGGCACGGAATGGATCAGTGATTAAATAAACGCATGAACATTCTGCACACAGCCCGTGCTGCAGGGGTGTGATCCATGGCTTTGCAAAGTGCTTTGGAATGGCCAATTACTGACTGTGAGAGCCCAGGTGCCTGCAGCACCTGAGCTGCTCAGGACAGCCCTCCTGGACTGGGGAAACGCTTCTGTACAGCTCTCAAACAACAAGGACCAGGTCTGCATCAAAGCTACAGCTCGGTTTCAGTTTCCTGTGCAGGGGTTTGTGATCTATTAAAAATGCAGATGGAACTAGCCCAGCAGCTGACATGACTTACTCCCTGTGCTGAGATTTTCCTGCAGCCCTCTTTTGCTCCCATTCACTACAGCTGCTGCCATTTTTTCCAATTTTCAGTCATTAATTTAACTAAAGASAAAACATATTTTTCCAATGGATAACTGTTTTACTATTTCACTGAGTTTGAGGGATGAAGAAAATAATAAATTGAGAGAAAGAATAGGGTGAATAGCAAAGAAATGTTTCCGATCTTGCTGTAATTGCTTTCTCCATGGATGATTACGATAGCTATCACTTTTGGTTCACTGAGTAAAGCGTACAGTTTATAAAAAAGACAGATTTTTCCAACTCATTGGACCATTTCAGAGTAAGCAGTGAGAATGTATTTAATAAGAGTTGGACTTGGCAGTTTATTCAAGAGAAGTTAATGAAAGTGTCTCTTCTGGACAAGAGCATGCAGAAGTGAGCTGGCTGGGAAATCACAGGGGGCTGGCTAAATGTGCTGTGTGTGTTCTAAACCAAAACCACTCSTGCAATGGAGACAAGCTGGGCATTCCTTCCTCTGCTGCAGTTAGTATCTGTCAGTGCCAAACAGATCCCTGGCAATTCTTTGTGTTAAACTTTAACCCTTGCAGCCACGGGAACTCAGGCAGTCCAACTATTACCTGTGCTAAATGTGATCAGGCAAGAGCTGTCCCATGGGGAAGGAAATGTGCCCTTGCCCAACACTGTCACACTGGGGATCCCTCTCACTSTAACACAAAAGTCACTTACCATGCAGAAAGCAAAGAGACTTTGAAAGGGATGGGCAGTAAGAAAAAAAAACTTATTTAGGCCCTTATACATCAGTGAAGGAGCTGAGTAAATTCTTTAGATGCAGCAGAAATAAGTCAGAAAAAGAGTTCCAATGGTTCATAACTCGAAATGTAATCATGTGCCTTTTCAAGCACATGAGCAATTCCATTTAACTAATCTGCTTTAATTGCATTAAGCTTAGAGAGGCRACTGCTTAAACTCAAACATATGATTAGTTATGTCCCTAAAAAAAGAATGGATAATTCAAACAAATGCTGTATGTATGCATTTAAATATTTCAAGGTATTAGATTCAGCATTCTATAAACTATAACAAATTAGCTTTTTGGCAGAAAATCTGTTCCCTGGATGCAAAACATTCTCATTAAGCCACAACTGAATTATTGCTCAAAATTATTTTGCTGAGAATCAATAGATAATCCTCTGATAAAAGAATAACCAATGACAACTAAAGGAAGAGTTCATATTCTATACGTGTTTGATATGCTTCAAAAACACAAAAACATGATCTTAAGTAAATTCAAGTAATAAAAGCAGATGATAATAATTCTTTGATCAGCTCTTTCCAGTTAACTGGTCTTGCACAATTAAAGTTTCAGACACTAAGAAAGTAGCTATTTTCACACACATAGGAAAATTACTACAGTGACCAAATACTTACTATTCAGACTGTCACAGGAGCCTATKATGCTTTAATTAGTGTCTCTGATCATAAACTGTTTAATTGTATTCATTTTGCC
The DNA here is from genome assembly GCA_002167245.1 of Sporophila hypoxantha. Lineage (NCBI taxonomy): Eukaryota > Metazoa > Chordata > Aves > Passeriformes > Thraupidae > Sporophila > Sporophila hypoxantha. The sequence continues at coordinate 360,329 of NDFG01000145.1, forward strand.
TTAAATTACTYGGTATTTTGCAGTTTATGTATCATTAAAGCTTAGTCTTTTATGTTTCTTCCTAAATTCCTTTTAGGGGCACTATTTTTATTTACTTTAAACAAGCAAAGGAGAACAGCAGTGGCAGTGAGAGCAGAARAGGATGTTCAGCAGGATGGTCTCTGGTGTCTCCTCTGTGACAACCTGAAGAGACCAACAAGCCAGGAGCTGCACTTTGTTCTGGGGGAAATGGGAATGGGGAAGATGAATAATAAATTCATTTTAGGACACTAAAAGGAATTTTGTTCATAACTTTCTTTTCTGTTTTGGCTTTTAAACCTGAGGTTTGCCAGCTGCTGCTTTCCAAGCAGAGCACTGGCTCACATTCTGGTGCACATTCTGCAGTCACGTTTGAGTCAGCATTTGGGAGGACCTGCTGCCATATGGAAAATCAGGAACAATWGCTCTAAATAATTACATCAGTTTATTGCTGCTTGTTGCCAAGAGAAACAAGCCTTGTTGGTAATATCCACTTGCATTGCCAAGTAACTTAATTTTTCAGAAAGTAAACATGCTCCAGCAGCAGCATTTCTCCAGCAATAAACACCCTTTCTAACTGATCCCATCACGACCCAAAATGTGTCTCTGTTGTCAGGATTTCCTGAGGTGATCTCTGCTCYGGTGTGGCCTGAGCCACCACACCTGGATTGAGACATGCAGAGATGGTGTCTGAGCACAGCCTGGGCTTCCCAGGATGCCAAAGCTTTCCTGCCTCACCAAATCCCACCGTGCCACCTCCATCAGCTCTGCCTTTGTGAGCAGGCTTGATGAACTGCTCCTGCCACAGCCCAGCTCTGCCCTCAGCGATGTCCATGGGGTGCAGCACCCAGGGGTGCCTGGCAGCCCCTTTATTTGGGGTACACAAAGCATTCTGGAGCCTTTGGGGATTCCTCCCTCTGCCAGCTCAACTTGTTGATCCAAAAACTACCCTGCAGTCCTTCCTCACAGAAACTGCAAACCTTTCTGCTTTTCTGGTCTCCGTGTCTGTCACTGATCTGTTCTGCTGTGCACATCCACCCTCCTGGGCTAACAGCCTGTAATCAGCTCCAGGAGCTGTAATGCTTGGAGCCACAGGGATTGCACACCATGAGGAACACTTCCCCTGCACCTGTCAGATCAGAGCCCTGCTCTGCTTTGTTCTCTTATTTCTGGGAAAATACACKCAAGGATTTCATACTAGCATATCAACTCTGTGCTATAAAGGCTTTATAATTATCTTTTTTTCCAACAGACCAGTTATTTTCCCCATGACATCCTCTGTACATAAAACTCTACTTCATCATGCCTTACTGCTATGTTAAATCAGGGTATAAACACTTCCCAGGATCTGATTTGAACATGTATTTATGCWCTTCTCTTTTCAAACTTCCTTTCAGGACCCACTTCTTTAATGATATGTACAGAAGAACTATTCTCTAAGTTCTATTTACCTTCTATTGTATTTTGTTGACTTAATTTATTTCTGTGAGGAAAGCTGTTCTGTAAGAGCATATTTCTACTTAATAACTTAATGGTTCAAGTCTTCAGATGTATCAACCCTCTGATAATATTTTTTCTCCACTTTTCTCCCTGTAACTTTTGTTAGGTCAAATCCTGAAACTGTAAAGAGAAAAAGTCTTGGCACAAAGAGCATCTCCCAGCCAGGGTACCTGGAGGAGTCTCATTTTCTGTACAGAGTTACCCCATTCCAAATCTGCAGCTGATAATACTTGGGCTAAGAACATATGCTCCTCATTAATGTTCCTCAACCAATCATTCATAAATCAATTTACTTATGTGCARACACACAGTTTAAATAAAATAAAGTGTGTTAGTGTGCAGGGTACAGTGTGTATTGAATCCACTCCTTGCAATACAGTAAAATATCCAAGTACATGGAGCAATCTCTGTAGCTCCTCTGGTACTTATGAGATGTGCCTTTGTCTTCATACTTCTAAAAGTGCATAGAAATGGTCATTGACAACATACAGTTATTTGCTTCCTGAGTTTCTATATTTCCTTCGTATTTCTGAAGGTCACAGGAGCTCAGCCAAACCTGAAACAGTCATTTTAATTCCCAGGCTTCTCATTTCACTACAGTGTAATTATCTTATTGATTTTTGTGTAGACTTATTTACTGTTTTTCTTTTCCTGTTGGATAAGTGTATAATAAGTAAACTAACTTCAATTAGGTAACTGTCACCAACATTTAAAACTTAATGACAATTTCAAAATTACATAAGTAATCCAAGCGTAAAAATTAATTTTTGTGATACCATTTCAGAACAGTGGCACCAAATCCTTATCAAACAARAACCTGTGCCTCAGAAACATTAAACACAAACCATCATCCCATTTTTCTTCTATCTAAGTTCCATATTATTTTGTTTATATACAACATTTTTTTGTKATTTCTCTATTTGGACTAAAGCTTCTTTAGGAGATACAAAATGGAATATTKAACATCTTAATTTAGCCCTGATATGTTAAATTATCTTCTTAGCTAKACACATGTAATCTTTTTATATATTTCAGAGATCAGAATTTGTCCTTGTACATTCAGAGGTATCTCTGTGTGTGCCTTACATTTCCCCTCCAGACTTGCTAGTGCTATTTCAAAGATGATTCACTCCCAGAGGCCACCGCCCCAGGAGGCTCCAGGCACTATGATATAAWGATCTGCTTGAATTTAGGCACACATTTAAATCCAGTGCAAGTCTGTGTGCTTTGTAATGTCAAGAGAGTCTTAAAGATAAGCATATGCCTAAATATTATACTGAACTGGGGCTAGAAACAAGGTCTGTTCTCAGAAGGAGCAGACYAGTTGCAATAACCCAGGACAGATTGATGATGRTCTGTGAAATTCAGCTTTTGACCATAGCAGGAAGAGGAAAGTCTCCATTAACAAAAGGGAAAACAACGGATCAGCAAATGCTGGAGCCTGCAATAGGCAGGGAAACACTTCAGCTCCTGCTGAGCCACAGGTTTCACCCCGTGCAGCATGCAGCTTTAATAGAACACAGGTTAACTGGCTGCATTCAAGGGGAGGACASCTTTAACAGTGTTTGCTCTCTGAAGAGGGATGGTGCCAGTGCTCTGGGAGCAGCCCATGGTGTAACATTGCTCCTGGGAGATTGGTGTTATCATTTCAATGAGAAGAACTTACTTGAAGGCATTAGCATCTCCATGGACCTTGTAGTTGTCTGCACTGATCCTGGAGATGACTCTTGTGACAGCAATGAGAATGCCAATGTTGACCTGCAGGAGGAGGAGGAACAAGCCTTGGTCAGGAGCGAGCTGTGCCCGAGTCCGGCAGGCTGCCCTGGGTGTGGTACAAACACAGCAGCAAACAGAACCCTCTGTGCTGGCTTTGTTTGCCAAGAGAGGCTTCCAGGGCTGGGCTGGTGCCACTGATTCCCACCCCCACAGCTTTTCTCCTTCCTTCAGCAGCTCCCTTGCCTCGTCAGGAAAACCTGGGTGCGTGCATTGCCCCACAGCCAAGGTGCTCAGGATCCTCACACACAAATCAATACCCTGATTGTAGATCAATAACCCTGCCCGTAAATCAATACCCTGACTGTAAATCAATATCCTGATTGTAAATCAGTACCCTGATTGTAAACCAATACTCAGACTGTAAATCAATACCCTGCCTGTAAATCGATACCCTGACTGTAAATTGAAGCCCCGACTGTAAATCAATGCCCTGACTGTAAATCAATAAACACCCTGACTGTAAATCAATACCCTGATTGTAAATCAATAAATACCCTGATTGTAAATCAGTACCCTGATTGTAAATCAATACCCTGACTGTTAATCAATACCCTGACTGTAGATCAGTCAATCTTGGGTACAAGACCATTTTAAAGGAGCAGTGAGAAAAATATGGTAAATCTGAACTGTGCTCTTCAAAGGCTCCGCTCTTTTTGATGTCAGGTCCAGCAGAAACATCAATAAAATGAAAAGAATTCCCAAGAGAAAGGCAGGAAATCTTGAAAAGACTAACACTGAAAATGTTCAACAAAGGAAAGTTTGTGCTAGAGTCACAGGTGAAGGAAGAAGGAAATCTTTATCTCTTAAAGGAAATGTGGCAAAGATTGTCTTGCTGTGCAAAGACCTTGGGTTTAAAGAAAAAAAAGGTAGACGATGTGAAGGTGAAAGACATATTTCCCCCTTCCTGTCCAAAGTTGCCCATCAGCTACAAAGCATCAAGAACAAGGGTAGAACAAAACTATCTGGAACTAAAAGAAAGAGAAAGACTTCAAAGAAGGCGCCATTCCTCAGTTAAAACTCAATAATCATCCTCTACTTTGACAWAAATATTCTAACCCTGAGGACAAGAGGGTGAATTAAACATGTTTTAATTTGATTATAATGATTTTCTTGGTTTTTTTTCCAAATCTTCTGACCCCTTTTCTAATTTTAGGTTTCTGAGGGCAGATCATCACGTGCTGTAGAATCAGAGCATATCTGTAATAGTTCATTTTTGCCATGGCTCTTGAGTTTATCCAAAGGCCATCCTGTGGAACTGCCAGCTCCTCAAGTGTGCCGGTTGCTCAATCAGCTTTAAGAGATAAGAGGTGAAATTCAATGGTCTTGGGACCATTTTCCCTATTGCTGCCAAATCATATTTTGTAAATAACCTCTGTAAATCCTTTGAGGCGGTAACGAGCACATTTGAGAAAGCCATTTCTGTGCTGTACTCAGAGCCTTGCCAACTCTCACTCGGACTGCAGCACCAGGAAAATACAATTTACAGAGACAGAAACAGAGAGGCCCTGCCCCTGCAGCCCAGGCTCTGCTCCTCACCTGCCTGCAGCACAGCCTCTGCTCCAGGCACAGAATTCCCTGAACTCTGCCCCATCCATGGAAACACCAAGGCAGCAGATGGCTGATAACAAACAAACCTTCTGCCAGAAGTTTCAATGTCTTCTGTCAAAAATTCAGGTGCTCTGTCAGGTTGGGTTTTCCCCCCTTGACTGAAGACACATCCCAGGYCCACTTGGGCTGAGCTCAGTTTGGTCTGCAAATTAACTGCAAGGGCTTTTTGTGAAGCTGCTTTAAGAGGACGATGTAGAGGCTTGTGTGCTGTGTTTGGGGTGTGGGGGAGAGTGATCTCAAAGCCTTAAGATGTAGGTAGAAGCCAAAAGACCTACATATAGAGGGAACTATTTCCTTCATCATACCCCTTGACTCAAACCCCAAGGGCAGAGCATATTTGGTGTGGGAATCTGTGTAGGGCTGGGAGGCTCTGTGAATTACTGCCTAGAAAAGTGTGTGTGAGTGTTCCTCCCCAGTCACAGGCCCTCCACATCCTTCTGCTTCAGGCTCCATGATGTCTGGGGTGCCTGTGAGGCTGGGCAGGATAAAGTGGATGGACTGTGTCTGCCTGGTCTCTGGGGAGTGGGAGTTGAAAGGAYCAGTCCTCTGTTTTCCTCACAGCATAATCCTCTTTCTTGGCAGAGACACTGTGGATCAAGCTAGTCAAAAACTGCTTTTTGAGAAGTATTTTCAGACTTAAATGCTAGTTTATGCAGCTGGTGGCTAATTTGTTATTTAAAGAACACAGGCACGCATGCACACACACCAGATAGTGTTTAGCCCTGTTATTTCCCTATAGGCACCAACACATTTTTCAGCTGGAATTTCCAATGCCCAGAGAGGTAATTTGTCAGCTCTCTTGCTGCTATTTTGGGCAGAGCTGGGTTTAGACTATTTAACAAATTGCTCTATGTGGATCAACCTTGTGAGCTCACTCTTTCTCTTTCTGAAAGTATTTGCATCCCTACAAGAACATCATTTGAGCTGCACAAATGTTATATATTATAAGTCAGAGCCAGCCAGTTAAACTCTGACATTCTCTGCCAAGCAGCTGCACAMGCAGGCTGCAGGAGGCTGTGCTGGCTCAGGTGATGAGCATCTCACTGCCTGTGTGCTTTGGTGACCACCACCCTTGGGCAGCAGCCTGGGKAGGTTTGGTGCCACTGACAGCATCTCACTTCCTCCTTTGGTGCTGAGCAATGGTCAGAAAGCCATGCTAATGTGAGCAGGGGACATTTGAATATTAGTTTATTTTAATTGCTCTCCAGTTGTCTATATCTACATACCTTAGAATGCAAACTGAGGTGCTGAACTGGCACAGGTCTCTGCAAAACACTCCTGACCCCTGGAGTGAGCACAGCTACAACTGCCTGCAATTTAACGTGAGCATCATCCACCATCTACTGTGGAGGTGTGAGCATCATTCTTTACCTGCTGTGGAGTGTTAGTGTGCCAGCCCTGCAGCTGTGACCCTGCACCCCTGGGAAGGGGCAGCTGGACCCAGCAAACTCACCTGGACAGCCCTGCCGCCCGAGCTCAAACTCACCTAGGCAGCCCTGCCCAGCCAACCTGTCCTGCCTGAGCCCTGCAAACTCACCTGACAGTCTGCCCAGCCTGAGCTCTGCAAACTCACCTGACAGTCCTGCCCAGCCTGAGCTCTGCAAACTCACCTGCACAGCCCTGCCCAGCCCACCTGCCCTGCCTGAGCCCTGCCAGCTGTGCCTGTACCTACCAGAATGACAAACATTGCTGGTGCCACAAAAGCCCAGATTGCTCCGTCCTCCAGGGAGAGCCAGCAGCTGCAGGGAGATCAGAGTTGTTCCAGAGGAAACACACAGGCATTTAATCAGTAATGTTATTAATTTTAAAAAAAACCATATAAAACAACTAAAAGAGAGTGCAAGAAGGTGATGAATTTTGGAAGCAAGAGAATGATAGCCCGTCAGGACAAGGCTCCTTCTCCCCTGACACTGGGGACCCAAGGTGGGATCTCACRTGGGTTTGTCACACAGTCAGTGACCCCTCTCTGCCCCAGCCCACCCTCACAGCAGTGCAAAGCTGGGAAGAGAGGAGYTGTTTTATTTGCAATTTGCTGTTCTGGTGTCCTCGGCCACAGGCTGTTTCAGGGCTGGAGCACTCTGAAATGTCTCATTGCAGTGAATTTATCTCACTGCAGCCAGAGACAAATTGCAGCCCTCCCTGCCTCCCTTGGCTGGTGGTGGGGAAGGGGCTGGCAAACACAGTTAGGCCCTTCRTACAGCCTTGAAGAGATGGACCAGTTTACCACGTGTGAAATTGTTTTAGGATTAAATRCTATAGTGTTCTTTCAGATAAATTTGCTCTTCTTTTCCTAAATTAGAAAAGAAATTAATTTTCAACGTTTTGGACATTATCCATTCCAGATTTCAGGTGTGRAACTGCAGTTTTCTTCGGAAGACTGAATATCTTTAATCAATGATTACTCTCATCTTGGTGCAAGATTTTCCCCCCGAGCAGGGAGCTCACTGAGGAGCTCTTCAGTGAAAAGCAGGAAAAGATCTCAGGAGCTTTTTGTGCATCATCTCTGTGAAAACCAGACATGAGGCTTCTGTGTTTAACAACATCTCTACACAAGTCATCCTCTTGCAGCCTCTCTCCCCTGCTCCTCAGGGCAGCARCACAGCCCAGTTAACACGTTTACAGATTTCCTCCCCAGCAGGTTTTCATCCCCATGGCACCTGCAGGAGGGGTTTTTCATACTCACTTGCCACTTTCTCCATAGCTGTCCAGGGACGAGGAGGCAGAAATGACACAGATCACCAGTGGGCAGCCTGCAGAAGGGCAGGGAAAGGCAGATCCAGAGGCATTATTAGGAATAAAAGTACATCTTCCAGTGAGCCCTGCAGGTTCTGCTAAATTTTGTATGAACAGCTCAGAGCCATTTTCAAATTTAGTCTAACTTGACATCCTCCTGCAGCTGTTTAATCCAACATTAATTAACTGATGTCAGACAAAATGACTTTTTAATACGTACTAGTTTAACTGTTAAACTGGATCAGTGCTAATTTCCCTGGGAACCACAGTCCTGTTTAAGCCTGGGTTTGGTTTATGGACTTTCTGCCTCTTGCTCTCCAAGCAGTGCTACGTGTGAAGCAGCATCAGCCTTATTTTAACCACTTTTAACCACTGCCAGGTCCTGTGTGCCACTTCATTCCAGGCCAGGAGCTGGAGAGGAGGCCAGAGATTTATTGCCAGCAGTTCTGAATGCAGTGAAAGCCATCCCTTCAAATATTAAATGATTGCCTGCTAATTCCTGTATGATTTAATAAAATGTGAAGGTTTGAGCTTTGATCATCTTACAGAATGTAATAAACAGGTCCCAGACAGAGTATTAGACATGATAYCTTAAAGTATCAATTTTCTTTTTAATTCTTTAGGTTTTCTGCATGAGGGTTTTACAAAATTCTCTGACAGACAATTTCTGTTTAATTTTACCACTATCATCCTCAAAAATTGTGTAAAGTTTTCCAGTACTGGCAGAAGTATAATTTTTGGAAGAAGTATTTTCATTCTTTAATAACTGCAGCTAGAAGCACATTTATGAATATTTATATATTTATATGAAACTATATATTTATAAATATGGGGTATCCTCAGTAGTTAAGAAGCATTGTATTTTGAAAGCTTCTCTGACTTCTTTACAYGGAAAAACCCCAAAGAATACAAAAAAACAGGCTGTAGAAACTCTGTGGCATATAATTCAAAACAATTTTAGGACATCAATTCTAAAAGGCTAAGTATGTCATTTATTGAGAAAGATGATCATTTATTGAGAAAGATGAAGCATTAGACACAACAGAAAGTGTATTGCCCTGCAATGATGAAAATATCTACTTTGCTTGATGGGGATGAGTATATTCTCCCAATTTATATTGGGAAGTTCATTTTCTATGATTTTCTTCTGGTGTGTACATCAGATCTGGGCAACAAATAACAGGAAATTATGGAATTTATGTCATTTSACAGCTCAGAACAAAGTCTTCACTCTGTGGCAGTTTCTGCAGGAAAGGAAACTGGCTGAAGTGGGAAAACATGCAGCACCACAAACCCTGTCACCTGCAAARGGAGGGACAAGAAAGCTTTGCTACAGCAAAGCACCAGCCCATGAAGTCTCCTGGTACTTCTGTGCCRGTTTGTCATGCATGACTTTGCAGGATGCAGATGGAATAAGCCACTGGTGTGAGTTAGAACCAAAGAAAGAGCGCAGCAGTGAGGTGAGACTTCCCTGCCTCGTGCTGCCACTGATGTGATAATCAAGGGTCTGATCTGGTCTGGTCTGCAGAGGTTGTGGCTTTCCCTGCAATGGGGTTGGCTCAAGGACTGCACCTTCTGAAGTCTGATTGCAGTCAGAAGAATTATGCATTTTCTCATCCAACAGACCTACTCTCAGTAAGGCAAACTGTGATCATAAGATGACAATTTCAAATATGCTTCTGAATYTAATCTTGTCCTATAGTGAGGAGACTTAAAGTAAGCAGCTACTAAATGCTTACCCCATCCAATTCCATAATAATATAAGTGCTTGCTTTCTTCTGACCCAAATACTTTGATCACCATGCTGTAAAGATGAAATCCTTCCACCAGCATCCARGCAAATGCACTCAGGAAGAAAAAATGAAGGAGAATGGCCAATATCTTGCAAGGCAGCTYAATTAGGAGRAAAAATYAATCATTAGTTCTTTGTGATACAGTCACATCAGTTTTCTTTTTTTTTAACTTCTATAGACATTTACAGGCTAAATGCTAAATCACTGGAGTAAAACTGTCTTAGAAAGCAATAGACAATTTCATTTTTCTACTYCATTTTCAGATAGCTTCAGAGTAACAAATCCTCTTACCTTTACAAAAATAATAAAAAAAAAACCTTAACAACATTGCCAAATGTGGTGTGGAAATCCAAATGTGTTATTTATTTATAACAGTAGGAGCAACACTCCCAWTAAAGTCTACAAAATATTTAGGGAATCAAAACTGAGTGTCTGCATCTGGTTGCTGAGCCTGCAGTAAATACAGGAGTCAGAGAGGTGGGGTACAAGTGTTGTCCTGTACCCTGCTGCCTGCTTTTCCTTCAGGTGCTCCTCTCTGCCATCTTCAATTTTTCTCCAAGCCTCTGTCTGGTCAGCCTTAAAAACAGGAAAATGGAATCCTTTCTTCTTCCCAGCCTCAGGGGCTCCCCACTGGCCTTTCCTCACTCTCTGCTTTTCCCTTCCTCACTCTCTGCTTTTCCCTTCCTCACTCTCTGCTTTTCCCTTCCTCACTCTCTGCTTTTCCCTTTCCTCACTCTCTGCTTTTCCCTTTCCTCACTCTCTGCTTTTCCCTTTCCTCACTCCCTCTCTCGAGGAGGTCTCAGCAGAGTGACTGTGCCCATCACTCAGGAACAGAGCAGAGGTGACTACAGGAGTGTCCCCAGGGTGATGTTCCCAGGATGATGTCCCCACGATGATGTCCAAGTGATGCCACGAGAGGACCTGGTTTTGCTCTGCTCAGCTCAGCTCCCCAAGCCCTGCCCTGTGTGTGGCAGGCTGCTGGGATGGACACTGTGCTGCAGCTGTGCCATCCCTGTCCCTGCCTGTGTCCTGCAAGCCGTGCCATCCTTGTGTCTGCAGCTGTGCCTGTGCTGTGCCATCCCCTGTGCCTGAAGCTGTGCCATCCCCCTGTGCCCTGCCCTGTGCCCTGCCTGTGCTCGTGGCTGTGCCATCCCCCTGTGCCTGAAGCTGTGCCATCCTCTGTGCCTGCCCTGTGCCCTGCAGCTGTGCCATCCCCTGTGCCCTGCCCTGTGCCCTGCTGTGCCCTGGTGGCTGTGCCCTGTGGCTGTGCCCTCTTTCACTGCCAGGGGCTGCGTGCCCCCAGCCCAGGGCAGGGAAGGCTTTTGCCTCCCTCAGCCCCAGGAGGGCTCCAGGCTGTGCTGGGGAGCTCCCCCAGCAGGAACCAGTTTGCTGCCTCAGATGTTAGTGGTTAGTTCCCTCGGCTGTGTGACCTGAGCTCTGGCATTTTATTCTTTATGCTGATGATTTGGGATTTTGTACTCCAGTGAAAATTGAAATGTTGGGACTTGGTAGTGCAATGAAAATGGAGGCTTTCCTGCCCAGACTAGAGCAAGGACATTCTAATGCAAATCCAATGGGACTACCTGTGTTCAAAAGCAATAAATTTGGGGTTAATTTGTGTAAGTGAGGTCTGTATGTGGTTTAGTATTTCACAAAGTTCAGTGACATATTATTAAACCAGATTAGCTTATTGACAAAAGCTGTAAGAGCCTTTCCAGGTAATTTTATCATGAGGCTATAAAATCCACTTTAATGCCTTTTGATTTCTACRAGAAGATTACTCCACAAAAATCTAAATGCAACATAAAGCTGACGTCCAGGCTAGTTCTGTCAAATGGATATTTTCCAACTTTAGAGTAGCCAAATAATATGAATCACAAAGCATAAGAAAAATGGCACACAGTGAAGTAGCAGGAGGCTGGTCTGTATAGAATTTTGTATAATACCRAGTTGCAGATTTTACATAAAATCCATAGCAAAGTTGCTGCTCATTCTGGTTGGGTTTTTTGCCCTAATTATTGCTTAGCAGTTACTCTTAAAAGGCAAAATTGCTTTCAGTAAAAGCACTGAGGAGCTGAGCCTTTACACACTGAACCCAAGATGTGTCTCTTGCTGCGCCCTGTGAAACACCCACMTTTAGCAGAATACCTGTAAAAAGGCAGATCTTGTTCCTGCTACTCTTAGGGTTGACAGCTGGAGGGTCTGTGGAAATGGAAAAAGCAGCCCAGCCAGCAGCAAGGTCTGTCCTGCTATTGCTGATGAGAAGGTAGAGCAGGCTTTCAGAAAGGCCAGACAATATTTGTCATTCTTCTCCTGAGGACACTCTTAAAACAGATAGGTAATTTTACAGCTATATCACAAACAAAAGCAGCTTGTTTCACCTCTCCTTTTGGATGTTTCCAGCAATTCCAGGCTGGAGTACTGAGTGAGAAAGAGACAAATACCCTGATCCAGAACTGCAGATAGTAGAGACATTAGATTTTCCTGGTTGTGCTGGAAAAAACACAGTGCTGGCTAACACCTTATACTCCAATTTTCATTTTCCTGTGTCTCAATAATATAAAGACATAAAATACATCCTGAATTTGGGAAGAATTGCCTTCCTGGAATATGCCATGATCAGTTAACTATTTTTGATAGGTGTCAATGACCAGCTTTTTATAAATAAATGAATAAATTAGGTGTACTTGAAAGATTAAAGTCCTCTTTGTGAAGATAGAGCTTTATGGTCAAAAATCATTATTATTCTACAAAAGAAAAAAAAACCACTGTTATTCTACAAAAGAAAAATTGCTGCAGAATGAATTGTAAATCATTKAATAACGCATCTGAGAATGGCAGGGAATGCTGTGCCTATCTGCAATCAAAGCTGCAATATCCCCAGAGCCAGAGAGGGGAACGGATGGGCAGGCGCAGGGCAAGGAGGCGATGCCAGCCTCGGGCAGGGGGACACAGAGGGTCCTGCAGGGCACCCGGARGGCTCAGCCCCACACAGCAGCCCTGGCAGAGGCAGAGGTTACAGACTGGCACCTGCTAGGGCAAGCACTGCCTCCCTCTCTGCAAACCACCACTCAGCAGTTCAATTAACGCTGCAATTAAAGGTATTTAGGCTGCTGTCAGAGCTAGTCAGGAGTGGGTAACAACAGGAGACCAATAAAAGGATGAATCACAACCCCCCGGACTCCAAGAGGACAAAGCATAAAAATAAAAGCCCAGCAGACAGTATTTACATCAGGTCTGTCAACTTTCAGATCTTTACAGAGTTATCCCATACAATTACAGCTCTTATAGAGGAGGCAGGGCTAAAAAATTCTGTGAAACATTTCATTTCCCAAAGCCTGGGGTGTAAAACAGCTCTCACTTCCTCGTGCTGCCGTCCCGATTTCACCAAAGTAGGCTTGGGACAGGTTTAAGGGGAAATCTGCACCTACTAAACTGCAGCCTGAGCCTGTATGAGAGCCCCACAAGCTGGGCTAAGCAGGCAGAGCCTGAGTGTGACCAAGGCACGTCCTGAACGTGGGTGGCTCTGGGGCTGGGTCCCATGAGAATGGGACTAGGCTGGAGACTCCCACATCACAAGCGGAACAACAGCTGGAGCTCCATACCACAGCAGGACACCAGCTGGAGCTCCCCCCACAGCAAGGACACAGCTGGAGCTCCACAACACCCCACAGCAGGACACCCAAGCTGGAGCTCCCCATCACAGCAGGACACACAGCTGGAGTCCTTCCCACACCACACGCAGGACACACAGAGCTGGAGCTCCATCACCACAGCAGGACACAGCTGGAGCTCCATCCCACAGCAGGACACACAGCTGGAGCTTCATCAACCACAGCCATGCACACAGCTGGAGCGCCATCCCACACCAACAGCAGGACACAGCTGGAGCTTCATCCCACAGCAGGACACACAGCTGGAGCTCCTTCCCACACCACAGCAGGACACACAGCTGGAGCTTCATCCCACAGCAGGACACACAGCTGGAGCTCCATCCACAGCAGGACACCAACAGCTGGAGCTCCATCCACAGCAGGACACACAGCTGAGCTCCACACAGCGGACAACAGCTGGAGCTCCATCCCCACACAGCAGGACACACAGCTGGAGCTCCATACCCACAGCAGGACACACAGCTGGAGCTCCATCCCACAGCAGGAGACACAGCTGGAGCTCCATCCCACAGCAGGACCCACAGCTGGAGCTCCCACCCCACAGCAGGACCACAGCTGGAGCTCCACCCCACAGCAGGACACACAGCTGGAGCTCCACCCCAGAGAACAGACTGAGGCCCTGCTGGCCTTGCTGAGCTGTAAAGAGGCTTTCACAACACCATCTGAAGGGACTCGCCGAATTGCTTAATTGGATAGGGTCACTCTCAGATACCTCACACTGTCATGCTGGGTGAACCTTCCATTGCCCTCGAGCACATGTCCTTTCAACGGGGTTTTAGCTCTCCACTTAAAGAGGATTATTTTCATGCCTGGRTTCTACTGTCTTCAGTTTCATCTTTTGCTGCTCTCCAATGTCTCCATTTCATTTTCCTTCTGAACCATCCCCCCTCATTTTCTCCCTTGCACACTGCATGACTCATTCAGGACCCACCCGAATGTCAAACAGCAGAAGAATATGAACTTTGTTTTCCAAAGCACTTTTAGGTCCTCAGGTAATGACTGCCTGTGCAAACCAGGCATTACAGTTATTCATAAACGTAGCAGAAATTCAAGGGATCCCATTTGAGCTGAATATAAATTTGGGTAGCTGTTATATTGGAAAAATGAACAATATGCAAACCTCATATTTACTTCTACTGAGAAAAAATACCACCACCYCCACCCTCAATAATAGAAACCATTGGATGCTTCTGAAAAATAATATGGAACAGCAGCTGGTCACAAGGCTAGCTGAGTTTTTACCAGCACAAACACAGAGAACCCTGGAAGTTTATTGTAAAATCAGGTTTTGCTTCTGCTTTTCAGGTGGAACTTTCCATCAAAGACCTCATGTTACTTTAAATTGCATTTTTAAAATTAACAGTGGAAAGAAATTGGGTGTACTGGTATGTGATGCAGTTAACTTGGCCTATTTGTCTTGCTCTAACTGGGCTGTTTTGGATGCCAGTTTAATGGTTCAGAGCTGGTACCCTGCCCGAGGAGCTCCCCCTGCAGCAGGACGGCGTTTTTGGCTAAGGCGTGTTAAAGCCAGATCTCCCCTGGCAGAACCTTCCCTGGGCGTGCCCGTGGCCCCATCCCTGCCCGGAGCTGCCCCGAGGACCCCCGAGACTCACGGTTGCGGGGCTGAGCTGGAAGCTGGCCAGCAGCAGGGCCTGGGCCAGCAGCACGGCGCTCGACAGGTTGGCGTGGATGTGGTAGCGCTGTGTTTGCGGATGGTGCGGACAGGACCTTGCAGGGCACAGAAACACCTCAGCACGGCCCAGGGCCATCAGGGGCACAGAGACACCTCAGCACGGCCCCATGGGCCCCCAGGGTGGGCTACAGAGAGCACAGAACCTCAGCACGGCCCCGGGGCCTCAGGGCACAGAAACACCTCAGCACAGGCCCAGGGCCCTCAGGGGTGGTGCTGACAGACTGCAGGGCACAGAACACCTCAGCACGGTCCCCCAGGGCACAGAAAACCTAGCACGGCCCAGGGGGGTGGTGCTGACAGACCTGCAGGCACAGAAACAACCTCAGCATCGGCCCCCAGGGCCCTCAGGGGCACAGAAGACACCTCAGCAGGGCCCCGGCCCACCAAGGGATGGTGCTGACAGACATTGCAGGGCACAGAAACACCTCAGCACGGCCCCAGGGCCCCCAGGGAATGGTGCTGACAGACCCTGAGGGCACAGAAACACCTCGAGCACGGCTCCAGGGCCCCCAAGGATGGTGGCTGACAAGACCCTGCAGGCCAAGAGACACCTCAGCACGGCCCCCAGGGCCCCCAGGGATGGTGCTTGACAGACCCTTGCAGCGCACAGAAACACCTCAAGCAAATGGCCCCAGGGCCCCAGGCCCTCCCATGCAAACAAAAGGCACTAAAAACTGGCTCTTGGTTTGGCTGGGGTGGCCCTGGGGCCTCTGGAGCTCTCCTGCCAGCAGTGTGGGCAGTACCTGGGCACAGCATCCCTCTGCTCCCCTGGAGGCACAGAACATCAACCTGCACAGGGCAAAGTGATGGCCAGGGACAGAATATCAGCAAGGGCTTGGTCCTGGAGGGTGCTGGGCTGACAAGGAGGTCACACCTCACAGAAAGCACATGGCACCTGTGCCTGCACTGTGCCAGAGCTCCTGGGTTTATTTTGCTGGTATTTGATTTTCTGGGAAATAAGGGAATGGGGAAAGACATTGGTTCCAATTTTGATTTATACAAATATAACTTCTGACCACAGGAATGATAGCTCCATACACAGATGGGCAGTGCCTGTCTTGACAGGAACCTGACTGTGGTTTCAACATCWTTTGAACATATCTCCCTTGGCTTTTCAAAAACCAGCTGGAAATCTGACAAGAACAGGCTTTCCTGGAAGTCTGCTGACCTCGTGTTTCTGTTCTCATCCCAAAATAAGAAACAGAAAACAAAAACATTGATCTGAACATCTCAGGCTTGCCTTAAATTCTGTTCTCTTTGAAAAACAAACAGTGCTGGTGATAACAGGTTCCTATTCCAATGCACCCTCCTGCCTGCTGCACTGCTCCATGGGATGGGAATGAAGAGGGAGGGGACAAGAAGTACTGAGATCCCAAAGGTAACTCAGAGGATGCTCTGCCTGGTGCCAGTGGCTCTGTACTGAGGGGCTCCATGTGCCACAGGCTGGGCAGTGTCACCCAGGAGGGGAGCAGGGCTCCTGGGAAGGGGCTGCCCTTGCCAGGACATGGAGAAGCAAAGAACTTGCCAGATTCTTCTCCACTTATGTCACAGTCATCTAACACCACATTGCAAAATTCCACTTCAGCGGCTTAATGAGACCCTGCTCTCCAGTGAAAAGATAATCAAATTATTTTCAATTGGCAGTTTGAAGGATGCTGTATGTAGGTGGGGTGCTTAACCCTGTGACAGTCAGGGCTCCAAGCTCTCTTCCAYGTCTTCTGTTTGCCTCCAGCTCCTGGAGGAGTTTTCAGCCCTGCTGCAGCAACACCTCCTCCTTTTGCTCCTTTTTCCTTTCTAAACACTCTAACATCCAATTTTGCCCTCAGACTAAAGTGGAGCAGATCATTCCCCTTAGCCTAAACATGCCAACAGCACAATGTCAGATAGGCAGATGTTGGACTTATTTAGAGTGGATTTTGCCACATGTTATGCTCTTAATCCAAGTATGACCAACATAGATCTCGAAACTTGGAAATAATGKGGGGTCTGGAGAAAACAAGCATTGCAATCAGTTTACTGAGATTCAGCTAGTCCTTTTCCCTCGAAACTGGCCTCTTAACAGCATGTCCAAAATYCATGCTTAGGCACAGAAAACAAGAATCAGACTCAAGTGGGAACAATATGGTTTAGTGTGTGAAAGGAGACAAGAATCCCACTCCTTGTTGTACTCCCAAAGTGCTGCACAGCCTTGGATAAATTACTTCACCCTTAGTCAGGTTTTCTGTTTCTTATTTAGACACAAACCTTTATGAAAGCTTTTTTCCAGAAATGTTTGTATGAAGCCCAGCTGGGCCTCAAACTCATTTGTCACTAGGGGAACATAAATAGGAATAAAGGTCCTGAGTGTCCTGGGGCAGAAACCTTCCCAGCACAGAGAGCCCTCACAGGGCTGCCCTGCTTTGAGCAGGAGGTGCAGAGGTTTCTAACCACGAGCCATGGAGTGAATTTCACTCTGCTTACAGTGTCCTTCACCCCAGTAAAGCACCACAGAAATGCAGCCTGATGGAGCACAGTGAGACACTTGAACATAAACGTGGGCTGCATGAGGTAATTGTGTACAAGCTGTGTGAAAATAAAGTCAGGCAGCCAGTGCTGACTGAGACTTCCTTACTGGGCATTCCTTCCTGAACACCCTGCCTCACAGGGCAGTGGAAAAGCAGAAAGTGCTGTCTGTGTACTCTGAGCAACCCAGAGGTGTGGGGGGCAGAGGGGGTGGTCCTGCAGCCCCTGCTCACCTTGTACTGGAGTCCAGACCAAGGCCTCCTACAAGGCTCTTTGCAAGGTTCCTGAACCATAGCAAAGCATGGACAGTTAAAAAAATTTAAAATCTCTCACGAGATTGAAATGGCTTGCTATATAAAGACCATCCCATTTCGGGAAATGAAAGTAATTTAGAAATAACCAACCAAGTGTTACAAATACACGTGCAGGATCTAATTAAGGGAGGTTGTAGAATTAATAGCCTTTGCTTTATCCTGGGCAGCTGAAGGGATCCTGCTTGCCTTGCTGTGTMCTGGCTGCTCAGCAGGGATGAAGTTAAAATTACTCACGACAGCACGGCGAACGTGACCAGGGTGATCGTCAGGCAGAAGATGGACAGAGCACAGCCGACGTAAGTGATGGAGGAGAGGGCCACCTGGTGTTCTCTCGTCAGCTGCAGCGAGGAGAGAGAACAGAGCTGTGAGATGGGGCCACCCACGAGCACACAGAGAACCAGAACAGAGCTGTGAGATGGGCAACGACCACACTGAGCAAAGCGAGCTGAGAGACGAGACCAGAACAGAGCTGTGAGCTGGTGCCACACTTGAGCACACACGAGCCAGAACAGAGCTGTGAGCTGGTGCCACACTGAGCACAAAGAGACCAGAAACAGAGCTGTGAGCTGGTGCCAACACTGAGCACGCACACAGAGACCAGAACAGAGCTGCTGAGC
>NDFG01000145.1:394268-432686 GCA_002167245.1 Sporophila hypoxantha
GTCCCTGTCGTGTGTCACAGCCCAGGTCCCCAGCAGCAGCGGTTCCTGCCGTGGCTGCAGGGCTCAGACAGCCTTGGCAGCTCAGCATTGGCAGCTCAGCTTGGGCAGCTCACAGGGCCCTGAGATGCTCACAGTGATGCTCYCAGGGATGCTGGCAGTGATAACTGCAGTGATGCCCCCAGTGAAGCTCTCAGTGATGCTCCCAGGGATGCTCCCAGTCATTCCCATCCCTGTGCAAGCACCACTGTGCAGGGAGACCCCACAAACCATAGAACCCATCCCCCAGAGCRGTTCACAGCCATTGAAATGACAGATCCATCACTGGTTCTGGGCAATGGATGGAGCTGGCAGTGCCTGCTGAGGGAGCTGGGCTGACACTCCAGCATGGAAACCCCAGCACAGACCCAGCGTGAGCAGCYGGAGGGCAAAGCTCTGCTCTCAGCCTCTGCCTGCTGGCATCTCTTGTGGAGGTAATGCAATTGTTAGGAACATTTAAACTGTAACTCCATGGTGCCCTCCACCAGGATCTGTGTTAAACCTGGACAGAGTCAATGCAAGGAGGACAGGCTGGTTTGGCCACTCAAATTAATCAGCATGTGTTTTAATTTTCCATMCAAGTTCTCATAAAAGAATGACAAAGGAGCCACACCCAGCAAAGGGAGCCAGGCAGTGTTAATATGCAATAAGTAGAACAGAGCTAGGCAGGAAAAAGCTTTCTCATCCTAGAAGAATTTTCAAACATTTTTCCTGACTCYATTTTGGATAGACTTGACATTTTCATAAACTAAAGGAAAAAAATTACTCAATCAAAAAGTTTTAATTATGATGCTTGAGATACTGCATTATTGTTTCAATCTCAATTTACTATTGATTAAATTCCAAGCTGAAAAATATTCATTGATTATAAAAAAATACTAAAAGGAATGARACCTTTCCAAAACTTTTTTACAGCACATTTATCTAATAAAAACTAGTCCTTTCACATGTGTTTGGGATTTTCTATTATTTCACACACACACAATAAAATTTCACACCCAAATGAAGTATTCCATCAGAGATTATCAAATCGAAGCAGCTCTTCCAATAAACTCCCCATTAAAATTCCTTTTACAGGAGAGAAAAAACYTGCCATGTGGTCATGGGAAAACACAAATACAGACACAGAGATGAGTTGTGTATGTGGGTTTTGAGTGTAATTATCTGCCAAGTGCAGCAGCTCACGCGTGCTGGGTTTCCAGCAGAAGAGCTCAGCAATCTGAGAGCCTTTAAGGGATGCASTGAAAGACAACTGTTGCTATGGCGTTACTGTTCCTAGGAAATATGATGCAGCTCTTGAGTATTTTTTCTTTTCCAGCCAAAGACACATTTCTTTTCCCTGACTGGACAGCATCAATTACAGAAACAAAAGAGTTCTGTGTACTGGAACAGCTTTAAAGCTCCAGATAATTCCTACAAAAGAGATGCTGTCATCCCTCATCCCCCAAAGAAGGCATGTACAGGCATTCTCCACAGAATACTCCTGAAATAGGAATAATCTGTGTGGTAAATGGAGCAGTTTAGAAGTGATTTCCTCATCAGGTACATTCATGTCCAAAATGCATGGACCTTATTTCCTGGTGCCTCCACCCTTTTCCCTGGCTCAGGTGGCTCACAATTCTGCAGAAGGAGGAGGGGAGCTGAGGAGGCTTTTCAGATGTAAAGTCACTCTGAAATCAGTATTTCTCAGCAGTCCCTAAGCCAGAAAATGTTCCCCGGAGAGCTTCCCTGCTCAGAGACAATTCAGATTTGCAGTGCTCTGTCCTGGTGCTTGCCCTGGCAGAGATCTCAGAGGGGTGTGGTGCCCTTACTGTCACTGACAAATGCAGACGGTCCAAGGAGCAAACCAGGGGAAATGGGCAAAAATCACAGAATCACAGAAAGGCCTGGGCTGGAAGGGACCTCAGAGCCCATCCATCCAGTGCCACCCCTGCCATGGCAGGGACACCTCCCACTGCCCCAGGTGCTCCCAGCCCCAGTGTCCAGCCTGGCCCTGGGCACTGCCAGGGATGCAGGGGCAGCCACAGCTGCTCTGGGCACTCTGTGCCAGGGCTGCCCACCCTGCCAGGYAGGAATTCCTTCCCAATGTCTGCTCTAAACCTTCCCTCATTCCCTTTGAAGCCATTCCCCCTTTCCTGCCACTGCCTGCTCCTGTAAACAGTTCCTCTCCATCTTGCAGGACCTTCAGGTGCTGGAAGGCCYCAGTTAGGTCAGCCTGAAGCCTTCTCCTCTCCAGGCTGAACAAACCCAATTCTTCCCATGTGGGAAAGGTGATCCATCCCCCCCAAATCAAACTGTTTGGTTTTTCCATAGGAATCCAAAAGAAGATAATGATCACACAGATATTTTTTTCTCTGCAATTTCTTTGATGTCATGTTTCTAAGAAAATCTGTCTCTGGGTTTTAGTTCAGTCTTTCTCCAGAAACCCCTGCAGGGCAAGACAAAATGTGAATCCTCTATGACTGAGAAATGAAAAAGGAAAAAAAAAATTTCTTCTACAACAAAATGTAGAAGATTCACTGAAACCTGAAATAACCTGCATAGGTCCCTGCATCTGTGAGCTGGAAATTGCTCTTGCTCTGGTGAACACAACCAAAATCTGATGAGGCTCTAAGCGTGCTGCTCCTGAACCAACACTCACATCAGTCTGGTGGGAGCTTTTTGAAAAGCAGCAGCACTGCAGCCCAGCTTCCCCCTGCCCTGTGAGAGGGGCAGGGCTGGGCTCAGCTTTGAGCAGGTTTAACTGCCAGGAAGGGCCCAGAGGAGCTGCAGGGGCTGCTCTCAGCTTTGAGCAGGTTTAACTGCCAGGAAGGGCCCAGAGGAGCTGCAGGGGCTCTGCTCTCAGAGGGAGAGCAGCTCCTGCCCGTGCAGGTGTGAACTGCAGGGAAAGAACAGGAAAAAGCACACAAACGAGCACAAAACCAGGCTTGGGATGATCCCCAGGGTGTGCAGCCTCACCGCAGGGCTGTGGTGAAGGAGGGAAAAGAATTTGTATTTAAAGACATCAGAGCCCCACAAACCTCTCAACCCAGCTGTCACTGCACATCTGGATGTGGTGTGCTCTCATRTGAGGGCATAACAAGGAGCAATTTGTTAGAAGTARCTGGGTCGTCAAAGCATTGGGCCTCATTAATTAAGAAACTATTCCAATTAATTCCAATGGTCTGATAAGGGCTGATTTTACCTTACCTCAGCTTGTCTTTTTGAAAGTTTACAGACTTCCTGCATGATGTGGAATGTAAAACAGTGATTTGGGATGCTTTCGTAGTCGGCACAAAAACTCTAATCAAGCTGTAATGCTATTACTAAGGAAAATAGCATTTAAAAGTACCAAATACAACATTGAGCAAGCTGTGAAGTCATCCCATGAGCCTGATTCTCACACTTGTCCCAATCTACATTAAATTATTCTTTTCTTCTAAAATGTTTTGCTTCCTTGCCTTGATATGGTCATTCTTTTACCCTGAAAAGCCAGGAAACGAGCTCATCCAGTCAGGAGTGTCAGCAATCACCAGCACTAAGAGACAGATGTTTCTGAGTTTCAGCTTTGACAAGGTAAAATCAAAAATTCCTCCCACCCTTTCAGCCTAGGCTGTGCCAGCCCTTGCCTCGGGTGCTGCTGGAAGCGTGGCCAGAGAGGGGATGGAGCAGATCCACCRTCCTGGGGCACAGCCACTGCCCTGCCCTGCTCTCCCTCCTAAGAGCAGTTACTACACTGCTCAACACTTCTGTTTTGGAAACTCACAGGCAAGCAAAAACTGCCTCACAAGCAAGCTGAGAAATGCTCCTGGAAAGACACCAGCTCAGACTGCAAGTGCACATCTTTCATTTATAATGCTGTTCATAGCAAAAAAAGAAAAAAAGTGATATCTAACCCCTCTGTTTATAAATAACTACAAGGAAGATGAAAATATATTACCATAATGAGATGGTACTTTTTGTATCTGGAGGAGCTGGGAAAGGTCATTCAGGCTGAAAGCCTTATTCAGTAGGCTCCACAGGAAAAATTGTTTGTGTGTAGAGGAGAAAAGCTCCTTATTCATGTGAAGTTACTGAGTGACCACAGAGAGGAGCACAGCAGCCCCTGGCCAGCCCAGAGCACCTGCCTGSGCTCTCTGCTCAGGGCTCCCTTTTTCCAGGGCACATTTGCCCTCCTGTCCCTGTCCCTTTCCAAGTTATTCACCTCTCAGGCCACTGACTGCACTCTTCTGCTTGGCAAAGAGTGAACTTTTGGCTTTCTCCAAAGGAAGGCACTTCTAACCTAACATTTTCCCTTCACATCCTGCAAATCATCCCTCTATTTCTGCCTTCAGAGGTCACACATCAGACAAAGCTCAAATACTTCAACCAGGGCTTGTCYTAGCTGATCCTGACAGCTGTACCAAGTTACAGCTTCACTATTTAGACACCAAAAGCAGTAATTTCACTGTCCAAACTTCTTTAGAAATCTCCTTTCTGAAAAACAATTCATCCTTCAGAAAAAGGCAAGTTCTTGAACCAAAAAAGGTTTCACAGCCTCAAAGATGAGTGCAGCAAGCTGAGGAGGACATCACAGCCCTGTTTGTATTTCAGCCTCAAAGATGAGTGCAGCAAGCTGAGGAGGACATCACAGCCCTGTTTGTATTTCAGCCTCACTTCCTGGCACAGCCCAGGACATGTCTGCATGTGCCCATGAGTGGATACATGTCATTAAACCAGGTATTTGRTCACTGCTGGAAATGCCATGACAACTGCATTCTGCCCTAAGTCCAAACAGAAAAATGAGTTAGATTTTCACCTCCCTTTTGGTCAGCTTTCCATCCCACAGGGAATTCCCCACCAGGAAGCCCCTGCAGTGCAGATGGATTTTCCTGTTTGCTATCTGACAGATCTGCAGGGGCTGCCCAGCACTGAAATCCCCCCAAACCCTCTGCAAACCTGAWCATCCTCCCTGAGCATTTCCTGGGGAACAGTTACAGCCAAATCCACTGAAGTTGTAACTTTAAAATGTAATCTGAATCCAATTAAGAAAAGGATGAATGATTAACTTTGGCAGCCTGAGTGTCTCATAGACATTAAAACYCTGGCCTTGGCTGATGAAGCTAATGGTTTTAATTGCCTCCAGAAAGGCTGCTGAAATCCAATCTCAGTCCAGAGAGGCCTTTATTTATATGTTAAATAATAATAACAACAATACAAATCTCTGTTTTCCTTCAGCTTGCCAAGCACTTTGTTAGGTACATAACATTCCATTTTTTAAAATGAACATCTGTGGTGGCTTCAGGAGGCTCAGTCTGCTCCCTGAGAGCACAGGATGGATTTTGGTGGGGCCATGCTCAGTGGCACTGTACAATCACCACCCACAGAAAAGCCCAGTTTGGTGCACAAACTTCTTTTCTCAAGCCACAATGCATCAGACACTGCGAATTTAAAGAAAAAAAGGCCTCTGAGAGTCACGCTCCACAATGCAATCATCTTTATCAGCCATTTCCAGCAGAATTGTTTTTGAATTCCCCTTCTCTATTAACTTCACATTTCCTAGCAATCTGCAACAAAGTGCTGCAGKGGGGGCTTTTCAGGATTAAAGGCACATTTCCCTCCAGCCAGCCCAGCCTGGTATTGCTTATTTAAAACTTTTCACTGTGACACAAAAAATACAGAATTTMCCAAATATCTCTGCCAAGATATTAATTAGTATTTCTAAATGGCCACATCATCTTTCAAAGTAGTTCTGGGCACTGTGTCATCAAACAGTAGGGATTCTGCTCATTACAAATCTCAAAGTTCTTAGTTCAAATGAAGCTTGAAGGAAGCATGGCAGGGAGGAAGGACTCAAGTTGTGAGGTGGTATCAGATTATAATGAAGTTCGGGGACTAGAAAAGCTGATATTTCCAAMTTCTTCTAAAATCTGTTAGTGCAGCACAGAGCAAGGTGGGTTTTTTTCTGCCTTCCTCTGAAATCTAAGCTTGCAGGAAATGTTAAATGCTGTATTCACAGCAGATTATCCCAGACTCAAGGAGCTGCTCTGCCCACCCACCAGGGCTGGTCCAGCTGCTCTCTGCCTTCTCCTCCTGCTCTGCCCATCCACCAGGGCTGGTCCCCTGCCCTCTGCCCCAGCAGGAGCAGCTCCCCCTGGTCTGCCCATCCAGCAGCCAGACCCGAGTGCCCTGGAGAGCACCAAAGGGGTCCCAGCAATGCAGTCTCCTGCCAGGCTGGGTCTGAGACCCCTCAGAGCAGCTGAGGACAGTTGAACACCAGCTCCCAGGACAATTCCATAGAAATGAGCGTGTCCAGCTCTGTTTTCCCAGGCTGGCTTTGGCTCCAAGGGGCCCATTTGGACTCAGGGCTGGCACTGGGTGGGGCTGTGCCCTGYGTGCCCCTGAGCCCCCAGCCCAGCCCTGGGGACAGAGAGGCCACTGCAGGAGGCACACCAAACTCYGGCACAGAGTGATCACACCCTAAGAGAACAGTGATGGATAAAGGTGCCCTGCTCATAACATTTTATACTGCTTGGGGAAACCCTTCAGTCAGCAAGAAGAACTGGCTGCCAAGTGGTTCAGTGCTTTCATTTCCACCACAGAAAGGAAYTCTGTGTTCTTTTGGTGAGTATTCTGATTAAAATAGATACTCTATCATGCTTCTCAAACAAAGCAGTRATTTCGACAGTTATAGCACTCTTAAACATTTGTGCTTTTCCAAAATAAAAAGTCATTTTTGCTCTCCCCTGCTGAGTGAAATGCAGTAACTGCRAAACAATTCTCTAAGGAATTTGAGGGTTTAGTATCCTACAGCACTAGCCCAACTTTTCCCGTGTAATTCTGTGGGATTAGGGACAACCAGAAATTCTCCAATTTCCTCCCATGGAAATCAACAGAGCTGTGCTGGCAGAGGGGTGGAACAGCAAAGGAAGGAACAAATTCAAAATCAAGAAAATCAAGTTCAAATCAAGGGTTCAAAGTCAACAGCAGGGCTCGATTTTCAGGGAAGATGAGCARGGGTACCCTAAGGACAAAAGGAATCTGAGGCCCAATCCCAGTGTGAGCACGTCAGGGAGATCCACAGGGACAATACCCAGATGTGCTCCTCCACAGGGATAATAATCAGGTGTGCTCCTGCACAGGGACAATACCCAGATGTGCTCCTGCACAGGGACAATACCCAGATGTGCTCCTGCACAGGGACAATAATCAGGTGTGCTCCTGCACAGGGACAATACCCAGATGTGCTCCTGCACAGGGACAATACCCAGATGTGCTCCTGCACAGGGACAACAATCACTGCCATGAAATGGAAGGGCAAGTGGAGAGAGTGAGAAAGAGCAAAGAAAGTTTACAAAGCAGTGCTGGAATAATCACCCAGGCTGATTTATCTTTGTTCATCTGATGGCTGAGGCTGTCTGAACTCTCTGTGGAGATCTCTTCAGTTACACAAAATGTCAGTGGTAATGAACAAGGACACAAAAAATCGCAATGCCTACCCAATTTTTAAATATGCAACACAAAGAAAAATTACTGGACTTAGGCATTATTCTTTTCATGTTCTCAGCAATGAAAAGCATGCTGAGAAAAGTAATTATACAAAAATTACAAAACAGCAGAAATCGGAGAGTGCCACATTATTTTCATTTCAGTGTCCTATTTGAGTGTGGAGTTGGCTGAAAATTTTAAGAAAAAAGCTTATGGTTTCAGACTGCTATTTTATTGCACACAAAGTGCAGTGTTTGATTATTAACTGCAATATTAGATTTAGGAAACAATGCTCCAAACTGATAAATTACCCATCTATCCCCCATATTTTTAAAGCATTTTGCAGTACCAAGACTTTTTCAAAACAGCCTTTATGAACACGAATTGATGCACCTTTTTCTCAGTCAGCCATGCATTATCAAAACCCAGCTATAACAGTGAAAGCTAAAATAAAACCACATATATTGCCACAAGAAAAGAAATTTGGGATGATTTTCTTTTTGTAAATAGAAGCTCACAGATGAATAACCAAACCTTTTCAGAARCCTGGGCTCCCTGAAAATGCTAAGGGTTGTTTCTAAGTTCCACCATCAAGATCAGACAGTTTTAAGTATTTTCCCTGTATAAACACTTGTCTGCTTACAAGCCCATTGGTGAGRTGCTTGAACTGTATTGATTGATGGTCTCTTCTGAATTGTGAACAGGCTACAAATGGCATAAAAACAAAGTCATTTCTAGCTTTAGAAATGCAGAAAATGTGTTCAAAACCCCAAACAATTTCTACCACAGATTGTATAACACTACGGCTTAGCTGGAAATGTCCATCCACATGTGAACTTTATAGGAGCCATTTTTATATTCTCACAGTTGGAAAAGACAGCAAGAGGAAAAGCAGGAAAAAAGAGCAATTTAGAGAATGGTTTAGGAGACATAAATATTTCAGCTGTGTCCTGCACTGGTGTTCTGGGGGAGGGGGACCCAAGCTTCAAACTCTATTTTTCTGTGGGAGAAAATGATTGCTCTTTGAAAGCATTTCTGAACCCTGGGTCCCCAGGTGTCCACCATCCTTTAGCTGAAGTGACATTTTCGTGGCAGATGGTACAAATAGCCTGGCATGCTTTGGAGCTGTTGGATCACTGCAAAAACAAATCTGCCAGATGGCTGGCATGTTCCTTGGCAGGAGCAGAGGGCCCCTGACTGATGGGGGAGCGAAGCTGCCTGAAATGCAGTAACAGCATCTGAACGTTCTTTGAAGCCCTTTRAGCTGCAGCTCTGTGCTGGGCTGGGTTCCTGCTGTCTAGGAAGGAGAGCTCCTGRCTGTGTGTGCCAGGGCTGCTGCTCTGCCTCTCCTGCCACGGCCACTGTCCCTGCCCCTGACACTGTCCCTGTCCCTGCCATTGCCACTGCCCGGACACTGTCCCTATCACTGCCACTGTCCCTCCTGCCAGGAGCCCCCAGCACAGAGCTGGGCCCCCCAGCCCCGAGGGGATGTCCCATGTCCCACKCAGCAGGACACTGCTGCAAACCCCTCAGGCAGCTCCTGGCCCTGCCTCTGCTCTTCCTGGCCCTTCTCCACAGGGAACAAACACATCCAAATAAATGGGTTTCTTCTTTCTCCCAGCACAGCTACACAGTGCACCAGTGCTCCCCAGCTGTTTGTGCTGGATGGAGGAGAGCCTGGAACACTGCTCTGTGGACAGGAATTCCCAAAGTGCAGCTGCAGCAATGATCTGTTTGCTACAGGGACTTCTCCCCCCTGCCTCAGGCTCCCCATCAGGAGGAAAAGCTTGAGAGCAACCCCTTCATGTCTGCCCAGCCCCTCTGAGCCAGTGTGTGCTGGAAGGTGGCACTGAGCAATGCTCAGCCTCAGCTCCTGGGAACGTGGGACTGAGCAATCCTCAATCTCAGCCCCTCTGAGCCAGTGTGTGCTGGGAGATGGGGCTGGACAATCCTCCTCAGTCTCAGCTCCTGTGAGTGTCCCACACCAGTGTGTGCTGGAAGGTGGGGCTGGACAATCCTCAGTCTCACTGACCTGGCCAGAGCTGTCCAAGAGCTCCCTGCAATCTCCACCTTCTGATTGCCTGCTGACCTTAATTACACCCCTGACACTTCTCAAAGGCAAMCAAGGGTTGAACATGTTCCTTCAGGAACTTTCTGCTATCTGCAGTCCCATCTTACCTTCAATCAGCTTATTTATTTGTTTAAYCCAGTTYATGACCACRTATCTGCAGAATTCAAAATAAATGTTATCACTCTCAAGTGAGGACCAGCAAGATAAACGAATGTCAGCAGGCAGGAATGTGGGCCAGGCCGATACAGACACAACCCAGAGTGATAAAACACAAACAATTCCAGCCCCTCAGCAGGGCAGCAGGCCAGTGCCAGGCTGACAGCTGAGCACCACATGGCTGCGAGGTTTCCAAGATGGTCATTTCAATCCCGAGATGAACTTGTTACAACTGCTAATCCCCGCACCTCTGAAGGCTCTGAGCTGGGCTCATCAGCAGCATTGTGTGTGTCCTTCTTTCACAATCACCCTGGCTGCAGTGCCTTAGAGCTCCTGCTGAAACCAGTGTYAAATCTGGAGTGCTGTGCAGCTACATTTGTAATCCCAGCTCCGTTTTAACTAATTCACAGCATTCAAAGCTCTCCCCATCCCGGTGCAGAGCCCACAGACATCACAGTGAAGGTTCATTTTGTCACGTTTAAGTTAATACCCCAGAATTTCAAATTCTCCTTTGTCACTAGTCTCTTTCAATTCCTTTCTCTGAATATTATAATGAAAATGATTTTTCACCTCAGCAGATTTCAGCCTTTGGAGATTGCCTCCAGCTGGCATTCAGCTGAACAGTGACTGAATTAACCTAACCTGTTTTGAGCAAAGATCAAGAAGGAAAATGGAGAACTCACAGCTTGTTCTCAGGAACTTTCTGGCATTTCTGTGCTCCCCAGAAATTACACSCACCTGACAGTCTGTGCCACACGTCTGACAGTTCATCAGCACCCCTCATCTCAGCACTTCAAGTGTTCAAGAGACAGCAGCAGGAAATGCAAGATGCCCTTCAGTTTTGTTCCTATGAATGTCTCAGTGGAATAAAATGGAATGGAATCCCTGTGGGACACTGTAATTCCTCTCCAAGGCAGGAGCATAAATTAATAACACAGTTCTGCAGTGCTAAGGAATATAGCAGGYCATTGATGGGCACAGAAAGGCACAGAATGAGTCTGAGGGGAGATCTGCTGGGTGTTGTGAGGGTGGGAGGGAGCAGGAGCAGGGAGGGAGCTGGGGCAGGGTCCCAGGGGCTGCCAGGGACTGGGGCCTGCTGCACTCTGCAGCTGGAAAAAGCCACATTCAACCAATGAAGGAACAAATTTAACCAATGAAGGAACAAATTTAACCAAATTTAACCAAAAGCCACATTTAACCAATGAAGGAACAAATTCAACCAATGAAGGAGCAAATTTAACCAAATTTAACCAAAAGCCACATTTAACCAATGAAGGAACAAATTTAACCAAATTTAACCAAAAGCTACATTTAACCACTGAAGGAACAAKGAGAAGGACTTAAGCAAGAAGATTGGTGTTGGAATTCAGCAAAACTCAGGAAAAGCCACCATCCCTGACAGAGTTCCCCCAAGCTCAGCCCTGTGGGCACCAGCAATGCCCAGGGGCAGGGCAGGGCTGCTGGGGAGGGTCACTGGTGTCAGAGCTGGGGCTCAGGGACACCTCAGCTGTGGCTGAACCTCCTGACATTGATTCCAGAGCTGGGGCTCAGAGACACCTGGGCTTTGGCTGAACCTCCTGACATTGATTCCAGAGCTGGGGCTCAGAGACACCTGGGCTTTGGCTGGAGCCCTGACCCTGATTCCAGAGCTGGGGCTCAGGGACACCTCGGCCTTGCCTGAACCCCCTGACCCTGATTCCAGAGCTGGGGCTCAGGGACACCTCGGCTTTGGCTGGGCTCCCTGAGGGTCCTGCGCACTCCAGCTGGGAACAGTAAACTCTAGAGAACTGCAAAGCCACATTAATGGGAAGCTCATGCCCTTTTTTTGAGCAGAAGGAAAATGGATGTGAGGAGGAGCTGAGGGACTCGGAGCTCTGATCCCACTGAGCTGCTCCCAGGAGCTCCTGGATTTCCTCAAGGGCTCTCCCAGGGATGCTCTCCCAGGGATGCTCTCCCAGCTCTGAAGCTGCTGCACATGCACTGGTGTGTATTGCAGCTCCTTATCACTGTCAGTATCCCCCTTTTTAGATTTTTAAATTGTTTTCTGTGCATCTGCCTGCCTTTCTGCCAGGGCTGGCAGAACTGTGCACCCCTGGTTTTGCTGCATGGAAGGCTCTGKAGGTGCCCCTGGAGGAGCCTCTGCTCCCCTGAGAGCTGCACTCATCTGTACCCTGGGGAGAAAGGGAATGGCACTTTCCACAGGGGAAGGGAAGTGTAAAACACCCAGAGAATTCCCATGAAAAGTTAATTCCCTTTTTTTTTTTTTGGTACCAAAATACAGCTTTTGATGAAAAAATCTACAGTTTTCAGGCAGTTCATGTCCAATAACTTATTCCCATTTTTTATGAAAACCAGAGCCTTTTGGGTAAGAATCTAATTTTTTCCAGAATCTAGAGAAAAATAAACATTCTGTCAAAAACATTGTTCATACAAAAAWATGTGATCCATTTCAATTTGTTTGGCCACAGATGTATTATAGCTGTGTAAACAGAACTGTTCAAATGTGGCAATTGCATACTCCCATCCTCTTTTASTTGCTTCATATTATCTGTGCACTMCATTTATGAGAAGAAGATTAAAATATACAGAAGTTCAAGATCAGATATAACATCACTGCAACAATGTCTTGGAGCATTTGTTCCAAGGGGTGATTTCAATGGGCCCTTTGAACCTTGGCTCATGAATTCCTGAACATGGTGAACAAACAKAAGGATGTGCTCAKAACACACAGCATTTTAACATTTGCTTAAGAGGSTTCCAAGGACACCTGGGGGAAGTTTCCAATTGTCAGCTTGCTTCAGCAGGGTTTARTCAGCAGGTGTTTTGGGAATTTGTGGCTGCTGGCACAGCTCAAAAGGCAGGAATTCTGTCTTGCCTGACTCTCATCCACATGCCAATCACACAATGAAGGTAACAGTTCTTTTCACTAGTTAAAAATATTAGTACCACAAGAAAACCCTAAAGGTCCATTTAAAGGAAATGTCTTGGACAAAGGTTTGGGATGAGACTTTCCTTTTATCATAAAGGGGAAAACAAAGCTGGGGAAAAATATTCTGGTGGATGTAAATGCATCAGACCAAAAATTTAAGGAGAGAAAACTACTGAAAATGGAGCTATTACAGGACTGTGAGGCTCTGGAATGTCCATTCACATCCAGCCTTTCCCAGTTATGTGTTTTAGACCTCTTAAGGAAAACCTGATTCCAAAGAARTCTGTATGAAATATCTTTGATCTCTAATTACTAATATCACATGATACTAAAACTTATTGCAGCATCCCATTAATCATCACAATCCTAAATCTGTTTAGTTGAAAGCTGGGCCTTTGAGAACTATTCCCCAGTGGAGAACCAACCAATCTTTCAGTGGCATTTAATTGGTGCTGTCCTGTTTAATCCTGGCTAATTCCCTGAATGCTGCTCTTTAAAACAGGGTTAATAATAGAACATTTCTCCCAAGATATCTCTGCCTTACAAGATGGGAGGTCTTGAGGCAAAGCTGCATTTTATCATCAGCCCGAAGAGTTCCTAGAAAAATTGTACTTGGAAACCAGATGGGGTCATTAGGTGCTTTACAAGCAATAAAGATAATAATGGCTAGATAAAAACGGGATGACCTGAGGAAGCCAACCCCCCTCAAGTGGACAGACTGACACAAAGGGCTGGGGTATGAATTAAGTAATTAAACTCTCTGGACAACACAACAGAAACAAGAAATAAACCCAAGCCGGGTATAAATGAGCCCAGTTTCAGTCGCTTAGGTGATGAGAGGATGTAGCTGATGTATTTATGGTTCATTTCTGCCAGACAGAGTCACTGCCCTGCTGAGTCTCACCTTCAGGGGCACCACTTGCATCAGGATGGCGAAGTTGGTGAGGTGGTTGCAGAGGCACACGGAGAAGTTGAGGTCCCCACTCTGCCTCACGCAGCCCTCGTTGGACCAGACACCAGTTCCATTGCTGGGAGGCACAGAAACCAAACGTTATCCCTGCCACAATGCACCTGCTGGAGCTCCATTTCACGTGCTCTGTGCTACACAGGAGATGGAAAGGGCTGGGAGCCATCTCAGGCTGCAGACCCCCAAACACTGCACATGTCCTCTCAGTTCCACCATGGGAACAGTAAAGGAAAATATTCCCCAGGACAAGGCACAGATCAGACCCCTCCATGAACGTCTCTAGAGATCTCTCCCCAGTTTTATAAACAATGAATGATAACTGCATTTACATTACATTTTGCATCTCATTTCACCCAGACACAGTTCTGAGAACTGTAGTACCTGACAAGTCAAAAATCCTGCAAAATCCCCAAAATCAGAGTGTGTTCTGTGCTGCCTGACCCTTGCCCAGTGTCACAGCCATCCTGTCACAGCAATTCAGGCTGACAGCACCAATTCCAGATTCCCATCCCTGCCAGTTCTGTCCCTGCACCCAAGGGGCAGCTCCTGCCCTGCTGTGGGAATGGCTGGGCAGGCTGTGGGGGCTGCTCTCAGCATCCTCAAGCACTTTGCTTTTTGGTTTTGAGCAGTGATCCCCATGAGTTTGCTTTTCCTGGGACAAGCCAGAGTTCCCTGTGCCCTGCCAGCCTTGGGGTGGGGTGGGGACCCAGAAGCCTCAGGCACCACAGGTCACCCACACCCCATCTGACAGGAAATATTTATTTCTTCTGGTATTTCTSTGAGTCCTGCAGATTGGCTGAGTGCTCTGTGCTCCCCTCAGTGCCTGTTTTAAAGAGAGGTATTACCTCATTCTCCCACCCTTCAGGACCTCCTTGAGTTCTCAGAGAGACTCTGCTGTGGGCCAGAAACCAAATTAACTACGGTGCACAGGGAATAAACCCATCCTAGCACAATGAGGCTCATCCAGAAGGACAGATTTCATACCTGGGTTTGTATCCTCACAAAGCCTCCAGGGCCCCAGCCCCAGTGGAGAGCAATGCCCCAGCCACATTCATTTGCTCCATAAAACCTGCTTCTAATTTATCCTAATTTGTGAGTAACCATAACAACGAGGAACTGCCAACAGCTGGGGCAGCTCAGCACAGGTGAACCAAACTTCAGTGAAACAATTACTGTGACCTTCCCAAGTGCATGGTGCTCAGGAGGGATCACAGCATCCCACACCATTGCTGCATCAATTAGGCTTGCACTGTTACAGCTCAAAACCTGTTAATCCCCATGAAATTAAAAATTCACTATTTGTATTCCTTCTCAATGAGTTCACTAAGAGCAGCGCATTTCAAAAGGAAAAAAAATTAAATTTATTCAGTGCTAAAAAAAAGAAATAAAAAATAAAAAGCTACTGCTTTTCCATAGCTCTTATTTTCTGAGTGAAATTTGAGGTGATATTTATTTCCCTTTAATTCTAATCTGCATTCAAGGTGGGTCATTGCATGATGTTTATCCATTCCATGCATTGGCCAGAATTSCCAGCTCTGAAATACTGATTTCACAGGCTGCTGTGGCACAGAGCCAGTGACAGCAGAGGRTGTGCTGGAGCTTTGCCACCCTGGAGCATCTGAGCAGGTGCCCAAGAGGACACACTCACAAAACAAGATAAGCACGATTTGTATCAGGCTGCAACTTGATCACAAAATGTTTCCAGTTCCCAATCACCACCCAACCCAGGCTCTGGGAATACCAGCTCTCCTATCTGTGATAAGAAGAAACAATCAGATTGTGGTTTTTGTTAAGCCACTGGTTCCATTTCTTTAACCATTTCCATGAATGAAAGGAATAAAGAAGAATATGAATAATGCACAGCATCACAAAGTGTAATTTAATAAAACCAAGTTAAAGAATGTGGAATTATGCAACGTACCTATAATCCAGAAATGCACAGTAAAGATGAACTCTGTTGCTTTCATTTAGCGCTTGGCTGTATTGTCTGGGCGTCTGCAAGAGAAAAGCAGAAACCCTGAAGGAATGTTTAAAAAGGGCTGAATTCCACTATTTAGCTACTTCACATTCGCATTGCTACAATCATTTCAAGAAACTGATGAGAGATTAACACACCAGAAGTGGCAGCAAAATTGTTCAGTCCTCACATCTCCAACACAAGCTCCAAACATGCAGAGATGGCATTCAGCCTTAATTTTACACACTGGGATTAAGCTTGTACTGCTCMGAGTGAGGAATCTGTGCCTCCTTTAAGCAAATAGCAAACCAGGATCACAATTGTACATAAGCACAAATACTTGTGTTCATTTCTGCAGGACTGGGACATCATTCCTCAGCTATACTTGGCTTCTTTGGGTTTTGTTCATCGTTTGTTCTCACTGTGCAATAAAATTGTCACATTTTACGATTAATAACTCTGAAATATGTGCACTACAATGACCAAATCCCAGACATTTTCTTTCCACAACAGCAATTATTTTAAAACATACATTCAAACTGAAAGAGCCATGCTGTAATTCAAGATTTTATTTTAGCACACCTCAGCATTATAATGACATAATTTCTATCTTCCATAAACAGGTTTAGTGACTAACTCAATCTCCTGTATTCCAGAACCTTTGAGATCCCATTCTCCACTCTGTTACATGAGCTTGATGACAAAATTATTCAAATTATATTGGAGGGAAGTAATAGTTTGTTACAAACAAAATATGCAAACTAGAGGATTTCCAGTGTTGTTCAACCCTTTCTAATACATAAATCCCTAAAGTCCGCATTATGTGGGCCCTGCCTTATGGCAATTTTTTAACTACAAGAGTCTTCAACATAAAAAAATCACTGGTGAATTAACAGCTCTTGGATTATTGCAACACAGTTCTGCTGTCAAGACCAAAGATAATCAAGTTCTGCTTTCCTTGTTTTAGGGAATGAAGAAACCCCCCCCCCCCCACCTCATCCTGCTGAAACTCAACCAAGTACAAGAAGTTCCTGGTGCAATTTTCCTTCTCCTCTCCCTCGAGCCCAGCCAGGAGTGTCAGGCACCAGGTAGCACAGCTCCCTCCTGCCTGGAGATAACTGGGAATTTCTGCCCAGGCAGGGCTTGCAGGGCTCCTCCTGAGTGCCACACACCTCCCAGCTGTGCTGCAGATAAGGGCATTCCCTGCTCAGCCCACACCTCTGCGCAGCATAAACGGAATTTTCTTATCTCCCTGAGCTCATCCCTGGCCCAGGTTTGCAGCTCCTGCCTCACCCTGCTCCCCAGCCTTTGTCCCAGCATGGGGCTGCAGGTCAGGTGCTTTGTGAGGGAGGACTGCCACTGTCACCCCAGCACTGCCACCCCAGGACTGTCCCCCCAGCACTGTCACTGTCACCCCAGCACTGTCACCCCAGCACTGTCCCCCCAGCACTGTCACTGTCACCCCAGCACTGTCACTGTCCCTTCAGCACTGTCACTGTTACCCCAGCACTGTCACCCCAGGACTGTCAGTGTACCCCCAGCACTGTCACTGTCACCCCAGCAGTGTCACCCCAGGACTGTCACTGAGCACCAGCTGTGCTCAGGGATGTGACATCCATCATCTCTCCTGAAGTGAGCAACTGAGAGTACCTACAGCTGCCTTGTATTACAAATTATTTCACTTCCGTGACAGACCGTGGCTAAAAAACCATAGAAAGGGAGAGAGAGAAAGATCTGCTGTAATAACAGCGAAGATGGAGCAATAACTGCCATTTCTGATTTGTACGATTTCTCTGGATAAATCTGGATTCTAATACTCTAAATGGAAAGGGCACCTCAGGGTCAGGTTGGAAGGAGACATGGTACTGCAGTCGTGCATGTTTTACACAAATAAATCCCAGATGGATGCTTTACCCTCAATTACATTTCTCTGCAAGGAACAAGTCCTGGTTTTTCTCCATCTTAACTCTAAACACAGATGTCACTCATTAGACAATGAACCACACCAAGTGAGGCTCTGTCCAGAGCTGTGTATGCACTCAGATGGACAAAGAATAAGTAAATAATAATAATGAAAAATAGATAAACAGATTAAAGAATAGCAAAGAAGGGTCTATCCTAATTTGCCTTCTTATTTCTCTTAAAGAATCTGTCCTGTGTTTTATCACCCATTATATAATCTCCACAAGGCTTTCCAGTGCCATTTATGATAACTGCATAAAACACTCATCTTCTGAGGCTTCACTGAAGTTCTGCAGAAGAACTGTCATTAGGATGGAGAGCCCCCAACACYTAAGAAACTGGCTGCAGAGGAATAAACTCCCTCTCATCTTCAACAGCTCTACTTCAAAGTACTCTCTAATCTATGAAAAAGGAACTGACTGTACCTCAATATTGCCCTTTTAAAGTTAAACTGTGTGTGACAGCTTGGATGTGGCTTGGATCCTGTAGAACTGAGGATATTGATTTAATGACATTGATAACAGAAAGCTTAAAATACAAGTAGGCCTTTACACTAAAGGATTAAGTCACTTGAGTGTTTATTAAAAGCCTGTGAAAGGACAGTTTATGAAGCTTGCAGGGGAGGGAAAGCAGCAGCACACTGAGTAATCCAGGATCTGTGCATGTGCTCTGCCTAATCCAAATTCCTCAAATCACTCCTTCTGCACGGAGAGGGCCKCATGCAGCTTCTCATGCAAAAAGAATTGCACTGAGAGAGGAAAAATTACATTGAAAGAGGCACCAAAGCAGGGCAGAGTCAGTGCCTGTCTGCTGAGCCTGTGCCCTGAGGAGGGACTGGTGGGACCCAACTTAGGAGGGTCTTTTCCAGCCTGAATAACTCTGTGTTTGTCTGTCTGTGTGTCTGTCTGTGTGCACACCCGAGGGTCTGAGGGTCCTTTCCAGCCTGAATAACTCTGTGTTGTCTGTGTGTCTGTGCTGACCCAGGACCCCAGGGCTGCTCATAGGGGATGATGTGCAGGGATGTGTGGGGTTSCAGCCCTCCTGGGAGCCAGGCACACGCCATGCTGAGAGGAAGAGGAGGCAGGAAAGGGGGGCTGAGAGCACTGCTGGAAACCTTCAGGAAAAGCCACTGCAGGAYATGTCAGAACACCACTGCAGAAGGYAAACYGGCGGCAGCTGCTGCGGGGAAGGCTTGCCAAGGAAGAGCAGCCAGGCAGAGGGTGGGGTGAACCTTTGTCAGATTAGCTTGTCTCTCCTCTCCTCCCCTGGATTTCAAACACAAATATTTGGGCACACAGAGGTGGCCACCAGGAGTGGAGGGTGTACACCTTCCTTCTCCAGTGTGAAAGGAGGAACCTTTGGGGCAGGGCTGCCCCTGACCTCAACTCAGCAGCTCCAAGCCCAAGGAGTTGGGCTTCCTCTCATCCAAGCAGTTGACAAGTTACACCACTAAGTCAAATTTGTCTGTTTCCTCACTTATGTGTGTATGGTTCAAAACAAATTTTGATTCTGTTCTATGGATTAAATTAGAGATGAAAATGATGCATCTAAATTAAGGATTTCCTGTCCTCACAGTGACATCCTGACTGTTAGTGTGACCTATTCAGGTTCACACAGTTTATTGACTTTCCTTTCCACCTTTTTCTTCTAATTACCCAGAAGATTAAAGCTTTAGGGTACATCCATCTGCTCAGTTTCCTGGAAAAAGACAGACAGAAAAATAATCACCCCTGTCTATGGTGGCTGTATTGGCTGGTTTCTTCCAAGCTCTGAGAAATCTGCATTGCAACAGATTTGGGGCTTAGATCAGCCAACTATTTTAATTTAGAGTCCATTTGACTGATTCACCCTAAGATGTAACTAGCATATGTAATGAAAAAAAAATGGCAAATTGCACAAAAAGGAATTTAGGTTATGAATAGGGAATTAGAGTGTGTTATGGATAAAAGCCAGACTTTCAGATGTTTCACTGTTGTGAACAGAGCTGTGCCAACACACACTTTCTGAAGCAATGAACACAACACTTTCCAACAGCAAAGTTTGCTGAATGTATTTCCTAATGGGACAATCACACAGTTAAAAAAACTGCATGAAATCACCAAGGGTGGGAGGCTGTGACAGACTGCAARATAAAAGTAAAAATGAGTGAAATATCAGAGGTTATAAAGTCATCTGAAATTGGAGAAGGTTGCCACATGGATTGGGTTTGATTATTCCTTTGCCTGAGGCTAAAAATAGTTGACATATCAATTTCCTGCAAAAATAGTGTAAATCAAATATTTCACCAATATCCTTCCCCAGTTCTCYGAGTTGTCTATTTAACAGCTGCTGTACTGGGCAAGCAGTGTGAGAACAGAAAAGTAATGAAAAGACCCATGAGCACCAGACTGAAAAATATCTTGGCTGCTCTACCAGATATCATTTCTATAAGAGAGAGGGAAAAGGAGGAGGGAATGGATGAGGGAATTGTCCTGCTGCTTTCTTCTTTAATTATGGCACACAGCAAAAAAAAATATTACAGCTTTCAAATATGTAGGGCATCAGAGGATCTTGCTGTTTTTCTGCTACCAAGTCCACATCCATTTGAATAAAAATGCCATTCTCTTAAGAGGATCCCATCTTTTTTACAGCACTGCACGAGGGGCTGCATGTTCAAAGATCTCAAATATCTGAGAGTGCATTTCCCTTTCCCTGCTCCTTGGGCTGTGTCTGTGTGTGAACACTGGGCAGTGATGAGGGGCTGCAAGCCAAAACRCTTCCAGTTTGGAAGCCAGAACCATTTAAGATGCAGCACTGCAGTGCAAACCCATGGCAAACACCCACCGACTGCAGTCTGGATTAATAACACTCACAATATTGTTGTAAATCATGGTAATAAAGGAGAGCACAGAAAGGTTAAAAAATAGCTCCAGAAAGAAGCAGGTTCATTTTCATTAGAGATGCATGGAGCTGCCTTGAGTGGGAGATGTGCACAAACAGAAACTGCAGGATAAGGACCTTTGAAATTCAATTTGGTGAGCAACTGGGTTACATCAGTAAATATTTGATGTTTAAAAAATTTAAATGCCAGTCAGGGAGAAGCAGAGCTCAGRGTGGCAGTCTTTCCTTGTGTAAGCACCAATAGACAGAACTGAACTGATGATCTGTGTGAAAAGCTGCCTCAATGCTTGAGTGAAAGCATTTTTCATGTTCCTTAAAGCACAGCTCTATTCCAAAGAAGGAAGAGGTGAAAATATTAGTATTGTCTCTCAAGAAATAGTCTCGTTTACATAATTAGCAACCTAGCAGTGAGAGAGTTTTGCTATGTCCTTACAGTTAAACAGTTACATCCATATGTAAGGGAAAAATTCTGTGTACAGAGCCATGTAAACCTGTGTGGAGGGATGGAGTGAGGGCAGAGCTGAGCCAGGGACACGGAGGCAAAGTCAGTCCAAAGGGAGAGCAGGGGAGCCCCGTTCCCTTGCTGGGTGTTTGTACCAGAGCTGTTTGTGCTGGGACCCTCCCAGCCCTGGCTGGCTCAGGGCACAGCTCCAGCAGACACTGCTCTCCAGAGCTGGGGAACACAGCCTGGCTCCAAAGGGATCCCATTGAATCCAGGCAATTACAAATGCACGTTATTCCACCCCAGGTGCCCACACTGGGCAGTTACTCACTGCCTAAAAGGCTTTCTTCTGATTTACTGCAGTGCACAGCCCTGAGAGCAGGGCTCTGTGTCCACCCGGCTCAGAGCTCCAGAACATCCCACTGCACAGAAGAAACCCAGTGGGATTGTCAGGGCTCAGAAAGAGTTTTTCAGACTGGTGAATAAKTAAAAGAAGGAAATCTCTTTTTTTCAATGGCAGATCCACCTGGAGATCACTGAGGGGCCCTAAAACACAGATTAAACACACGCTCCCATGGGCCCTTCTCTCATAACCAAGAGCTCATTTCTGTCTTTTGTGCTCTGATCCCTTCTAGGACATCTGAGTTGAATGGGCCAGGCTGGAAGTGATTGATCCTGGGGCATGGAAGCAGCAAATCTGGGAGCCCCAAAGCCCCTGGGTGCAGCCTGGCCCATGCAGGAGGTGACTTTGGGAGCTTTCCTTGCCAAGGCTGCTGCTGCAGCCTGGCTGTGCTGCTCCCTGCCCTGGCCCAGGCTGGGCTGCTCTGTGCTGCTTCTGCACCCCCAGGCTCCCTGAACACCATTTCCAGTGCAGGTAAAGCCCACCCTTCTAAAGCTGTCTGTGCAAACCAGCRTTGCCAGCCTCTGCTCACACGCACTGCTAGAAGCTCACAGGAAATTTGGGACAGATGAACCAAACATCATTTCAGCTTTTCCCCACCTGCCTCACAAGCAGAACAATGCAATAGATTTTGTGATAATGCTGATACAAATCCAGGATAACTTTCCAAAACTGCTTAATGAAATAGACTATGGTGTCTTTTGTTAAGGTTCTTTGTTTTCTCTTCTGCGCCTTTTTCTGCTTCTCTGCATTATTATATTAAAAAATGTGTTGCTTTTCTAAAACAAGAAGCAGACATGCCTCCTATGCACCCTTTGTTAATCTGCTCTGTTTTTCTTAACTCAGGTGAAAGCATTCCCAAAGGAAAACAACTGGTCTGACTGCTGTAGAAAAAGCTATTTATAAAAGGACACGTTCTCCAATCCAACAGAAGCACAATGAAAGAAGTAAATGAACCTTCCTCTCCCCCYTTTACCTGGATTTTGGCAAAGGCAGAAATGTTTCCCCTTGCCGTACAGCTCTGCAGGCCCAGCAGAGAGCTCTGGGCCAGAAAACTGTCCAGGTAATGGCAGCAGCTGTGACAGAGARGAGGAGGCAGGCATGGACCAGAATCCATTAAAGGGATGCACACAGGAGAGTCAGTTTTAAAAATACTTTTCCTATTAGGCAGCATTTCCACAATTCTTAGTTTCCAAAACAGTGCCTGGACTTTTCCTCCTGCTGGCTTTTTAAATTTTGTTAAGAAGAGGAACATTTGCACCAGACAGGAACTACTCAGGACAGTCAGTGCTCCAGCTGTGGTTCCCAGTCCCTGTTACTGGGGCAGAGAATTCAGGGGAGAAGGGAGAACCTGGGGCAGCTGAGCCCCGGCTGGCAGGAGCTAGGCACTGCCCCAGCCCCAGCCCCAGGGCTGGCAGAGCCAGGGCTGAGCCCACACACACTCCTGCATTTCTGCTTTCACCAAGCTCAGGTGGAACTGAGGGCTGGCAGAGCCAGGGCTGAGCCCACACACACTCCTGCATTTCTGCTTTCACCGAGCTCAGGTGGAACTGAGCCCACACACACTCCTGCATTTCTGCTTTCACCAAGCTCAGGTGGAACTGAGCCCACACACACTCCTGCATTTCTGCATTTCTGCTTTCACCAAGCTCAGGTGGAATGAAACCCCACAGAACAGAGATTTGCTGCCTGCTAATAATGAGCTCCAGCGACAGCAAGAAGTTGTGCAGAATTCAAAAGCAGCACCAAGCTCAAAAAGCCAGCAGCAATGGCAATTCTCAGTGGCCCTCAGTGCTTTCAGTTGTACACACTTCTCTGCCAAGCCAGAAAGGAAATCTGAGTTAGCAAACATCTGTTTCCTGCAAGAGTGAAAGTCATAATTAAGAAGAATCAATCCATATTCACTCATATTTAGTATGGAGAAGGCTTTAGAGACCTTTTAGGCAATTTTTCACACAACAGGACATCGTGGTTATCCCGAGATACGCTTCCAAGTGAAGAAACAGTACGTATGACCTTTTCTAAATGCATTTTTTAAAAGCACAAAGATGCCCTAATTTTCCTCCACAAAGACTGAACAGAATCCGAGCCCTCCTCTTTGAAGAGCACAAGGACTTTGACAGCCTGGAGCGGTGAAACATTAAAATTTCACTTACTCTGCATGGTAATAAGAGGAATAATGAGCTGTTTATGGAATATTTGGGAATGGTGCATTCATCTTCTTTACAAAGGCTGCAGTCCCCTGCCCTTCACCTCCAGAGACAAAGCTGCCTGCTGGGGACAGGTAACCCTGGGAGCAGGAGGGGTTGGATGTGGCCAAACCCTGCAGGCAGCAGGGACAGGAGTGGGGCAGAACGGGAGTGTCCCAGAGCATCCCCAGAGCATCCCCGGAGCATCCATGGAGCATCCCCGGAGCATCCCCGGAGCATCCCCGGAGCATCCCCGGAGCAGCGGTGCCAGAGGGGCCAGGGGAGCTCCAGGGACACTGGGGATGCTCTGGGGACACTCCCAGGATGCTCCAGGGATGCTCCAGGGACACTCTGGGGCTGCCCCGATTGAGAGAAACAGTGGATTTGTCTTTCCAAACAAGCTCTGGGTCTGCTGGTAGATGAAACCAGCACTGGGAGATAAAAGAAACCATGGGAAGGATTCCACTGATTGATGAATGGAAAAAGATKTTTTGGTTTTACAAATAAACTTTAGGTTTGCTGATAAATGAAATTGGACATTGAAAGATMAAAGAAATAGTGGGGAAGAAAAACTCCTAAATTTAGTAAGAATTAAAAATGAAAAGGGAGGGTTYTACATTAGAGGGGAATCTTCGGTATCAGGCTTATTGGGAAGTCTGAACCTCTCAAGTACCTCAGAAATGGGGAAAAACCCCTAAATTCRGTAAGAATTAAAAATTAAGAGGAGGGTTATACATTAGAAGAAAATCTTTGGTATCAGGCATTTTGGGGAGGGGAATGTCCCATGGCCTCTCCCTTCATTCAAATAAAGAAAAAGGACTCGTCTGTCTCCTTTTTGGACATAAACCTCTGGTGTTTGTGGATTAATTTTCCTAACACGGGGATGCTCTGGGGATGCTCAATCCTTTTGGGGTGTGTGTGTGTATGGGAAGGAGCAGAAAGGGACCATGGCGTGTGACACCAATGCATTGACAGAACCGGGCTGTGCTCCTGAAGGAAAACACCTTTTGGCAGGAGGAAAGTCCTGCCAAAGGAGGAGGAGAAGGAAAACAGCTCCTTTGGCTGTTGGAACTCCCTTGGTCAACTTCGGTCAGATTTGATCAGGTCTGCACTTCACYCCTCAGAAAAACCCAAGATTTTGTAGGATACTCAGCTGGCTTGCCCTCATCCCTCTGCAGGCTCATTCCCTTCCATACAGAGCAGCATGTTTGAAAGGGAGTTTTGAAGGCATGATGTAATGTAAGCTTTAGGAGGAGTTTTAATAGTTCACGTCAGAAACGGAGTGCCAGGCTTAATGACAAAAATATTTACCACTCAGTGGTTTGTTGTGGATATATTGTTTTAAGGCTGGATTTATATGTTAGCATTTTCCATTCTCGTTAAACCCCGGCTATGCGAACGTTGCCTGCGAAAGGCAGCGCCTCACATTCTTTGTGAATTCRATGTGCAGCCTTTGTTCTGTACTGKCCCTTTCAGCCCTTCCYTGCCCTGACCAGCTGCATTTATCCTTCCCCTGCCCCGCTAATCTCCCGGGACGGGCGGACGGGCGCTCAATGGGAGCGCTGGGCTATGAATAARGGCAGAGCACAATAAACCTTCCGGAGCGGAGCCACCGCGCGCGACAAAGCCCCGCAGCACAGCCAGGCTCGGGCCCCCCACGACAAGGCTGCTGCAACCAGACTGGAAAATATTACAAAATCTTACGCTTGCTTAAGGACAAGATATTCTGGCCCGCTAGGTGAGATAAGGGAATGTTTATTTTGCGTGACCAAAAAGTCACTTGGAATCGGGACATTTGGTTTTATTCCCCAATTRGCTTTTCCCGTGCGACTTTCCACAGGTTCTTTTCCACCTCTCCGTCTCACTTCCTGTCATTATCCAGGAATTGACAGGGTAATGGAGCAAAGTAATGAGCACACACTGTGTGTCCTGCTGGGACAGGGGAGCCCAGCCCCAGCTCCCACCTGAGCGCCCACCTGAATGCCCACCTGAGCTCCCACCTGAGCGCTCACCTGAGCCGGGCATTTCCCGGGCAGCAGCTCCAGGGCATTCCTGCAGTGCCCGCACCCAGGGGCTGTCCCTGAGCCCCCTGCCCGGCTCTGGGGCTGTCCTTGAGCCCCCTGCCCAGCTCCGGCCGGGGACACACACACACCCATCCCACTGCTTCACCTGACCGTTTCTAGCAAACAGAACAAAAATGAGCCAAAACCAGCCAGTTACCCCACAAACCCCAAGTTTTCCGTCGCTTTAATAAGTTACAGCTGCTGTCCTAAGCACAGTCAATAAACAAAGAGGAGCCACGCAAGGGGGACAGGAGTGGGGCTGAGCTGATCAGACTCAGCCCAGCTGGGGCTGCACTCCATCCTCATCCAGAGATAAACACCCCTCTGTAATGCCCCAAGAGCTGCGAGGAGATGAACACACCCTCTTGCAAGACTATTGCCTAGATCTTAGCACCTCATTAAGATATTACACTCTCCTGACCACATCTTTCAATGGTTTCCATTACTGCTTTTTTTTTTTTTTTTTAATTTTTTTTTTCTTTCCGTTGTGGGAAAAACCCTCTCTTGAGAACATTTACATTTTTTTCCTCCGATTTGAATCTTTTCTCCCATTCCTGTGCCTTTGCCAAACATGAGTTGTCTTTTAGTCTGCTGCATGAATGGGGATGAAATTCACACAACTATTTRGTGTCATTTTTCATTCACAGGA
The DNA here is from genome assembly GCA_002167245.1 of Sporophila hypoxantha. Classification (NCBI taxonomy): domain Eukaryota; kingdom Metazoa; phylum Chordata; class Aves; order Passeriformes; family Thraupidae; genus Sporophila; species Sporophila hypoxantha. Next base: position 420,416 of record NDFG01000145.1, read on the forward strand.
AGCATCAGGGTGCCAGAACTATTTGATGTGTGCATCAACCACATCCAACAAATTGAGAACCAGCCTGGAATTAGGCCTGGAGCATTAACTCCAGCTAGGGAGTTGAGCAATGTGAGACTAAGCCGCGGAGTTGATTTTTCAGATGAGGGAGCTGTGTGCACATCCCCAGCCAGAGCAGGGGCAGAGATGTGKATGCTGGTGCAGCAGGGCAGGAAAGCAGCCAGGCTGCTCCCCTGCAGTGCCCAGCCCCGTGCCCGTCCCTGCCAGCCCAGAGGGGTGCAGAGCTGCCAGGGCAGGGGGGGCTCCCCGCAGCACAGCAACGAGAGCTCTGGCAGGCTGGGACTGCCCTGTGCAGCACTGGGCTGCCCCTGGGATAACCACGATGGAAACTTCAAAGGAGGAGCACATTCAACCCCTCAGTCTTTAGTCAGGTTGCAATTACACCAGGCTGTGCCCAGCTGAAGGTTTGCACCAACAGCCACTGAAGGAGGAGTGGGCAGGGGGCACAGCAACGCCCACCATGCCACGCGGGTGCAGGGTGGGCAAACCCAAACTCTCTTATGGAAGGCATGCGGATGGGCCAAACCCCAAAACTCCTTCATGGGGATGGCAGGGATGGGACAAACCCCAAAACGCCTCAGGAGGGATGCAGGATGGGGCAAAACCTAAAACTTCTCCAGGAGGGATGGCAGGGATGGGGCAATCCCCAAAACTCCTCTAGGAGGGATGGCAGGGATGGGGCAAACCCTAAAACTTCTCCAGGAGGGATGGAAGAAATGGGCAAAGCCCAAACTCCTCCATGGGGATGGCAGGATGGGGCAAACCCCAAACCCCTAGGAGGGATGCAGGATGGGGCAACACCTAAAACCTCTCCATGGGATGGCAGGGAGGGACAAACACCCAAACTCCTCCGCAGGGATGGGCAACCCCCAGACCCTCCACAGGGGTGCTGTGGGCTGGTTCATCAGCCAGGTTGTCAGGTGCACACAAAAGCACCTCCTGCATGAATGTGAATATTCCCCATTTCTCAGCTCCCCAGCCCTGCTGGCCCGGCTTAGTTTCTCCAAATCCTGAAATGAGCTGGGTCCCTCTGGAAACTGATCTAATGGTCTGAGGAATGGACAGGCAGAGACTTTGCAAAGCCTCCAAACTCGCTTGTCTGTTAGTGAGTGCAACAATTTTAGATGGCAGAGAATGAAGAAATTGTTTTCTCCCTTCAGTGGCAGCACTGCTGGGCTCCTCTCCTTTCCTGCACTTCAGGGAAATGTCTCCTCATGGTAACCTGGGTTTTAAGGAAATGTTCCTCATGGTAACCTGGGTTTTAAGGGAAATGTCTCCTCTTAAGTACCTGGGTTTTAAGGGAAATGTCTCCTCCAATGGTAACCTGGTTTTAAGGGAAATGTCTCCTCATGGTAACCTGGTTCTTAAGGGAAATGTCTCCTCATGGTAACCTGGGTTTTAAGCTCCTGGTCAGGCTTCAGTGGCCAGGAGTTACATAAAATGCATGAGTGTGACGTTCCTGTGAGCTCCTGGACACGCCACCCTGTAAACCGTCGGTGAATTTCCTTGRCTTGCTTCTTCTTTAAGAAAAATGTACTACACCAATAGTGGAAATGCTTTTAGATCTAATAGAACCATAACTGTATGTAAACAGAAATGGCTGAGTGCACAATTCAATTGACTGGGAAAATTCTGCAGCCCACCAGAAGAGTAACAGACCAAAACTCCAAAGCCACAGCAGAGTGCTGCYTGCCAGGGGCTTTGCAGGGCTCAGAGCAGCCCTGAGCCCACAGGGAGCTGCCCTGCCTCCCATGGGCACGAGGCACAGCCATCAGGGGTATCCAAAGCAGGGCAGCCCAGGTTTAGGAACACAAAATATGTTCATTTTTAGGGACACAGCGCCACCCAGCATGGCAGAACTCTTCAGTGCCATCTGGGTGAGAGCTCGGGGTGTTTTYTGCCACAGAGGTTGAAGATTTCTCTCTTTTGCTAAACATGCTATTTTTGGAAACATMCTTGCTAGTGCTCATGGGAATATTTCCAATGGGACAACACTTCCAATTAAGACCTCTTTATAAATCATAAGTGGCTGACAGCCCAGAAAATCAYTGCATTATTTTAATAAAGAGATGATGGCTAACTGGTCACAGAGCGATACACAATCCAAATAAGTCAAGAGATTCCTTCCAACCATGACTTACAACTTAGAAACCTTTTTAGTACCCTCACAACCAAAAATGGCACGTGCTGAGCATATCTACCCCGTGCTCACATCATGCCCTGCTTACCCAGAGGGACACAAAAGGTGCTRCATTAAAAATGCCAGGTCCTTTCTTGCACAGACCAGAGGCTCCTGCACAAACTCTTGTGGTAAATAATTCCAATCCAAGGATTTCTAAACCCGAAGGAAGGGGCAAAGCAGCCTTCCCCAGAGGAGTGTTTGGGTTCTCTGCAGCACAGCCAAGCGCAGGGGCAGCAAGGCAGTCCCTGGGTGCTTTTCCCCTTTCCTGCAGCCCTGCCTGCCCTGCACACAGAGGCTGTGCAGGAGTCACAGCACACAGAGCCCCCAGCATTCACCTGCCGGGGTCACACCGCTGCGGGGACAGCCCGCGCATCCATCACCAGAGTGAAACTGCCCTGAGCATCAACACAAAGGAGAGAATTATCGTTTAAAGGAAATCTTCTGCTTTATGGCCAGCCCCTCATTAGGTCTGCTCATGCTGCAGGGACTTCAGAAAGCAGCAGAGCCTGAGGAGGGACAGAGAGGGAAGCTCAGCCTTGCCTTGCTCTGGGACTGAAAAAGCAGCAGAGAGGACAGAGAGGGGAAGCTCAGCTTTCTTTGCCTGGGACTCACACGAGGAGTCTCCCTCCTGCCTCAGAGCACCAACAGAGAGAATGCCCAGGAATGAAAGAAACAAAGCTTTCATTAGCAGCAAAATCCTGTCTGGAATGTTGTTTACCAACAGAACTATCCCTGCTGCCTCTGCAAACCGTGCTGTCCTCCCCCCTGGTGGCACCCAGCACACGCTGGGTTTGTTTCCAGCAGGATGCACCCAGMGCACACAGCAGCTCAGGGAATCCTCCAGGCACTCCCACCAGGACCTCAGAAGCACAGTCAGGTCTCTTATTTCTTTTTTACACACTAATGCTTCATTTTTGCTTATTTCCCACCAGCAAAATATRGATCCAACCCAGCTTTCTCTGGAGATTTGTTCCTACTTCTCTTCCCATGGTTTGCCTTGCCAAAATCCCCTGCTTCTGCCCACATTCAACCCCAGCAGAGCAGGAGGAGCAGCACAACCCAAAGGCCACAGCTGATGAGGTGAGTCAGCTGTGCCAGGGGGATTTCACCTCTCAGGTCTCTGCTAGAAAAGCAGCTACTGACAATGTGCTCACTCAGGCAGCTCAGTATGACTTCTGTCATCATCTTTAATCTCTTTATGTCCCACTGGAGCCACAGGGTGGGTTCAGCAGGGCCTGAGACTGGGCTGTAACATAAACCCTGGGTCTGTATGTATTTCCCTGAAGAAATCACTGASTGATCAAAGAATTGTCCCCTAATTTTGAACAAAAGTACTGCAACACGTTCAAAACATTTTGATGTTCCTCCTCTGGGTCACGTTCCCTGGGTTTCCAGGCTCTAATTTAATGAAGAACATTAAATGGAGTCCTACCTGTCTGTGGCAGAGGGCAGGGAGGTGGCTCAGGTGGCTCAGGTGGCTCCTGCAGAGCACAGTAGTGCTGCAGGGGTATTTATCACCCACAGCTCCAAGGACACACATGGCATCTGTCTTGTGCACATTTCCTGACCCAAATACAGCAGCCCCTCTCCTGCTTTGCCCAGGTTTGCCTCTCCCCAGTGAAGGGGGTTTGATCACTGATTTGGCTGGCAGGAGGATCAGGTGCACCAAATCCACCTGAGCCAGGAGATCAGTCCTGCTGGGGCCAAGCCTTCCCCAGGTTTGCATCAGGAGAAACACAAACAATGCTTTGGGGTTCCTTTGTTGTCTGCTGTATTTGGGGCTCTGGGTTTGGTTTTTTTAGTTTTAGCACCTGACAGAGCCTGAAGCCAACAATTACATTTATTTATCTGTGTCCCAGTGATGTAAAGGTTCCTAAAGATCTTGTTTTCATTTTATGAGAAAAAGAGAGGGATGGGAAACAGCTTTGCTTTGAGGTGGTTTTTAGTATTTCAGCCTTTAACTTTGAGAACAACTTCAAGGCCAAACTGAGACACCTAAAATACAGGGCCTCTAAAGAAAATGCTGACAGCRTATAAACTACAAAAGTTATGGAGAACCCCATAATAGTAATAATAATTTCTTTCATTTATATACAGTGATTTTTCTCCCAAAACATGCCTTAAACTGTAAGTCAAACAATCTCACCCYTGGCAGTAAAAAGGACTAAAATAACTTGTACTGTAAACCCCAGCCCAGRTGCTCCTSGGAACTTTGAGGAAAARTGAGTTCAACCAAAAAGGGATTTTGTCCTGCTCACCTGGGCACTGCAGCCTCRCCTGAGAGCTGCCCTGAGTGCCAGGGGGGACAGAGGGCTCCGGGTAAGATCAGATGTCTGGGGATTCACAGGGGGAAGGGATTCCCAGGGCTCCAGGGCTGGGCAGAGCCAGCCCAGGGCTCCAGAGGGGGAGATTCCCCCGAGGGCTCAGGGGGCACCAGGCACTGCTCTGGGAACAGCCAGGCTCTTCCTATGGGGAGGGAACGCAGGGAAAAGAGAAAAGGAKCAGCAATTTCTCCATAGAAACTTGGGGTGCAGGGGCTTTTCCAGTCCCTCTTTCTGTTAAGAGAGTGGCTTGAGAACAAAACAAAGCTGAAAGATTGTCACAGACATCTTTTCATGAAAAATCCTTTCCTTGGGATTTTTCCTCCTGAGAAGCTGAGAGGCCTCAGGAACAAAATGTAACCAATGGTTATCTGCTGCTGTGGAATGCAACAGGTGCATCTGTGATTGGMCTCATGTGGTTGTTTCTAATTAATGGCCAATCACAGTCAGCTGGCTCGGACTCTCTGTCCCAGACACAAGCTTTTGTTATTCATTCTTTTTCTATTCTTAGCTAGCCTTCTGATGAAATCCTTTCTTCTATTCTTTTAGTATAGTTTTAATGTAATATATATCATAAAATAATAAATCAGCCTTCTGAAACATGGAGTCAGATCCTCATCTCTTCCCTCATCCTCAGACCCTGTGAACACGGTCACAAAAGATCACTGTGTCCATCACACAGATGGGCAAAATGAAATATTACTGACCATTTCTCTTCCTGAGATAATCCACCACTCTGCTTTGTCTCTGATCCCAGTGCCCCAACTGCATTTAAACAGCTTGCCCCAAGTTACAGAAGTGGATTGTGCAGGCCCAGGAATGGGGTTTAGATATCAAAGGCTTGGCCAGAGTAAAATTGTCTTTGCCTTTGTGATCACAAGCACTCACTGTACACAGCTGCAGTTCACAAACACAGTGATCAAGGGAACCACAGKAGCCCTAATTGAGGGACCATGGGGCAGTAAAAGCATGGGCTAAATATATGAAAATCAGCTTCTTATGCAAATAGATCCAARTTAATATTCACCCTTACAGAAAGCAGATTCACACATTCAGGACTGCTATTATGAACAAAAGCAATTTGTACTTTAATTCAGCAACACCCCTAYAAACTGCAGTTAAACAAATGGAAACAAGAGAATTCTGAGAGGAGCACCCACACTTTTGTTTCAGAGTTAGAGCAAAAGCAAAGAGGCTGTGAGGAGTTGCATGCTGAGCATTTCCAAAGGGATGAGGCCCCTCAAGTGCCAGAGCAGCAGAACCTCCAGGTTTTGTGTCCCTGGGAGCTGCTGGGGACAAAARTCCCTGGTGGCTCAGCTTGGTCCTGTTTGAAACTGGAGCAGGAAAGGGAAAAAAGGCAGAGTGGCAGAGAGATGAACTCTACCAAAACCAGATAATTCCCAGTCTTTCTTCTTATTTTAGCTTCAGCCAGCTCAGAAAGTGGCGACCCGCCTCCCAAAGTGCATGGTTTGCTCAGAGCCCTCTGGCTCCTGGCACCAACTGCATCCTGTCCCTTTGCAGCTCCTGGGGGTGACGGGGTCCTGCAGGGCCCAGATTCACCCCAAAGCCTGCCCAGCCCCAGCCAGAAATGCCACATGAAAAGCTCTCTCCACAGCCTMAACTGCAGCTCAAGCACAAAGCCAGCTCTTTGCACTGCTGGCTAACAATATATTCTGAATTTCATAGAAGCACAGCAACCGTTTGGTTCAGAGTTTGAGCAAAGGTTTACATTGCTTTCATTTTTATTAACTTTATCCCAATTTCTTACGCTCTTTCGGTGTCAGGACTGAAGAAATTGCCTTATTCCACAAAACCTTCAGGGGTTTCTGGAAGAAATTGCTTTAAACTTTACCCTTAGAATTTAACTTGCTGGCCAAATCTTTTGCTTGCTTTAGAGTTTTCTCCACATACATTTCTCTGCACCTCTCCAGCTTTCCATAAACCAGCCATTTGCCTGTCAGCCTTTCCCTGCTCTCAGTGCTCTGATCATACAACATGATTTTCTCAGATCAAATACTTTGATTTAAACAGATACCTATTGAAGAGAGGTCCTGTACAGCACTGAGGTTTCATTAAAATCAGGGTTAATCAGAAATGTAAAGGCCAGATAAAAAAAGGAAAGACAGAAAAAGAATTATATTTACAGGACTGAAAATAACCAATTATTGTCAAGGCASCAATTCCCTTGTCTGGTCATTTTTCTGTGTGCAAGGGCAGCCTCAAGTGCTGCCAGGCAGGAAATGGAGAAGGGGCCTGCTGGGGACCCTCTGAGGGCAGCCAGGTTCCTGGAATCAATAATTCCATACATTCTGAGGACAAGACAAATCCCACTGTGAAAAGGCCACAGTGCTGTGGTTAATTCACAAATATCCAGCTCTAACTCCCCCAGTGTCAGCCTGAAGGTACCAGCCACATCCTGGGGTTTGTCTGAAGCCATTTCACATTAGCCAAATGGCATCTCACCATTAATTATTTTTTTTAAATGTAGAATGTGAAATGAACATCTCTAATTTCCTATTAAAAAAAAAACAGTTCCTTTTTCTCAATCAATCTGGATCACTCAGTCTACTTGAAAAGGCAAATTACTGCTTGATTGTAGGGTAATTATTCTGGTGGAGATCACTTGAATGACTGCACTGTAGTCTTTGACAGGCAGTCTCTGTTATTTGAACACTGATGTTATTTAATTAAAGGATGAAAAATATCTTGGGTGCTTCAGAACAAAAACTCATTGCCATGAATAAAAAATATGAGTGCAGAGTTTATATTTTGAAAAATAAATTCTCTCTTCCCAGAAATGTTACATCTAAGGAAAAATAATACAGAACTCATTAGCAAGAGCTCATTATGGAGACTGTGACTGATGTTCTGGGTTATTATAATCAGATTAGTATAATAATCTATTTAATCCAGCTCCATGACAGTTCTGTACAGATTATTTTGAATACTTCAGCTGGCTGTGCTAAACCCTCTGAAAAATTCTTCCAATTACACTGACTAGTGTTAACTTAAAAAGAAAATGTTTACTGTGTTAAAAATAACCCTTTCAGCATTTAGGAAAAAAAATCACTTTATTTATATTTATATTCTCATTCTTCACATTTTGAGTCATGTCTCAAGATCAGCTAAAGAAGGCCTTATTGTGGTGCCAGCGATATAAATCCTGGGAGTTTATGCCAATACTTTTATTTGTCATATTTTATTGGAACTGACATTTTTTTGGACGCTGCTCGCACAATGACTTATGAGTTTAATTRGGTTTCATTTGTTTTGCTGTTTAAAATAAATTAAGACCGGGGCGGGGGGGATTTATCGTCCCTCACGATGCTGATTTACTGATACTGTGCGATGTGAATTCCCATTTAGTGGCTGTTCAGCTGTGCCACCTTGCCTTGCCCAMCGCCCCAGCCTGCCTGGGATGGGTCAGCTCTGTCCTGGCAGCTGCTCCAGGCTGAGCTCTGGGCTCAGGACAAGAGTGAAGCTGATCTCACACTGATGGTTCAGTGTGGCTGAGGCTGCTTGTGCAGGGCAGGGACTCCTCACACACTGCCCTGGAGCCAAGGGGCAAAGGGGACCCAGCCATGGGCACAGGCTGGGCTGTGCCTGGCTGAGGTGGCTGCAGAATGCATGACCATCCATGGCACGGCCCATTTGTGCTCCAAAACATGGGAAAGCAGGGCCAGCTAAGGCACAGAGGGGCTGGCAGGTCTGACAGGAAAACAGTGACAACAGCAGAGAGAGCACACAATTATCAGGGTTGGACAAGACRTCCAAGATCATCAAACAGATTCAAGTCACAAAATACCATCATTCAGGGGGAAAAAAAGTGGCTTTGCACTGATATTGCTGACAGCAGAAGTCCTCCCCTTCCTGGTGGRTCTCTGGGGGCACACAGTGCCCAGGAAGGGGCAGAAGGGTGGACACTGCAGAGGGATGATTTTTTTTTTTTTTAATTGCAAAATACCCTCAAAACTTGACTACTGTAAGTGTAACATTACATGCTTTTGTTGTGTTTTTGTCGTGAAATAGTTCACCAAAAACCRAGATGTTTGMGGGTTTYGGAGCCACYGGAAGAAAGGGCTGCTGGCCCTTGGGGAGCTCAGGGGTTATAGCACAGAGAGGCAGGAGCCTTGCTGGCAAGCACAGGTACATTGCAATCACACCACTGCCAGGGCACAGCTTCTTCTGAGGGCTCAGCAAAAGAGGAGAGGCATAAAAGAGAAGGATCATTTAAAAGGTGAGTTCAGTCATCTCTTTTTTTGTGGATAYATAAGGCTGATGACCATCCAGACAGAGAGAACACCACCTCAATTAAATGAGCAAATATTAACAACCAGAATTGTTTAGGGACAGCAGTGACTTCTGGCGCTCTGTTAACAACCCCAGGACAGGCACTTAGTTRTCCCAGCCAGGAATGAACTCCTCAAAGAGGCAACTGAACTAAAGTTAAAACCTCTAAATGACTGCCTGTAAAGTTGACAGATTCCAGCATGACAAGTTTCTGATGAAGCAAACACGGATGGCAGCYAGGAGATGCTGTTTTACAATAACACTGCACTCTGCCACTGGAGCAGAGCTGGCTACTGATTGAGGCTTTCATAGAGGAACACAAAGCAATTCTGCTGCAGGAACAGCAGAGCACCCCAGGGCCAGGGATGCAGACAGAAAAGGCTGTGGGGCCCCAGCACATTCTCAGCAGCTGTACTTTGTTCTTTTAAATCATGTTTCAAAGCACTTTATGAATCCATCTCCAATATGGATCAGACAAAACCAACCTTAGGATAATACTTTAAAAGAAACTGAATTTATCCCTGGGAAGCAACAGGTCCAGTTTAACTTTTACACAAGGCTTTTCACCAGCTCTTCATTTCTATAATYGCCTTCCAAGGAAGGCTCACACACCTTTCCCTCATCTGGGGTCACCCTGTACAACAGCCTGCTGTTCTCTGTGCCCGACAGAGACTGACTTATTGCCATCTCTGCCTGCTTTATCCCACCTTCCAGCCCTTTCCACCAAGTCCTGCATTACTTTACTGCTCAAATAACCATTTCATCTTCACTCTTTTCTTCATGCATTTGGTAATCAGCAAACCTTGAACTTTCACACAGGTGCCTTGGAGCACCTTAGACCTGTTTGGCTGTTGTGAGAGGACATMAAATATCCTGATTGCCTCTGAAGGAAGGAAAGCAAGCAGGACTCAGCCTGCTGGAGAGGCTGAGAAAGGGGAGGGCATTGGGAGCTGCTGACTCCTGAAACTCAAACAGAAATATGGGCACTGATCAGTGCAAATGCATTCAGCTGCTGGCCTCTGCATATATTTCTCTTTATTATGTTGCTTTTCACACAGTTTTGGCCTTGTACAGTTGCTGCACCCTACTGGGTCTTATTTTGCATTCTATTATTCCTTCAGTCCTATCCATCTCATAATTTCATACAGATGGCATTGAAGAGGTTGATTCATCTTGCAGTTTATCAACCCAGTGCTCACCTAGCAGCAGGGATTGATTACAATACCCCGTTTCTCCTAAATTACCTTGCTTACCCAGGTATTGCCCCAGATCTGTCCCCCACAGACCTGCCTGCTGTGTCTGCCAAGCACCACAGACAACAAATGCTCTGCTCCTTCCCTTGCTTTGCAGGTGTGGAAGGAATCTCCTGCTTGGTGTGAAATGTGGTGCCAAACAGAAAAAAAAGTGTTGGTGCTGCTCTGAGCAGGCACTGAGAGGTAAACTCAGGCTGCAGGGTGGTCAGTGTCCTGGGCAGAGTCAGCAGAATCCAATCCATCTCCTCACTATCTACCCCTGCAGACAGTGCCCTGTGCCCTGTGCTGTGCCAGAGCCAAGTCATGGCTCACACTGATCCAGGCCAGAGCCTGGCATGCAGCTCAGGAATGCAACCTGGCTTTCATGGAGAGAGCAGCAGGGAGGAGCCTACAAACCAACTGATTCTGACTGTTCACACCTGCACACCAAACTCCATGGGCACGCTGTCTCAGGTGAGCTAAAAGGTTATGAGAACACTTTGCTAAACTCCTTCAGAACAAACCAGCCTGGGACCAGCCTGGAGCAGCCTGCATCCTGTTCTGCCACGGGGCCACAGTGGCTGAGTGAGGAGCTGACACCTTCACTGGCAGGTATTCCCGATTAAAACTGCCCCAATTCTCACAGCCCACTCACCCCAGAGCTGACTGAGGAGCTGACACTTTCACTGGCAGGTATTCCCGATTCTGCCCCAATTCTCACAGCCCCATTCCCTCACCCAGAGCTGAGTGAAGATCTTGACACCTTCATCTGCCAGATATTCCAATTCTGCCCCAATTCTCACAGCCCCTACTCCTCACCCAGAGCTGAGTGAGGAGCTGACACCTTCACTGGCAGGTATTCCCAATTCTGCCCAATTCTCACAGCCCCACTCCCTCACCCAAGAGCTGACTGAGGAGCTGGACACCTTCACTGGCAGATATTCCAGTTCTGCCCCAATTCTCACAGCCCCACTCACCCCAGAGCTGAGTGAAGAGCTGACACCTTCACTGGCAGGTATTCCCAATTCTGCCCAGTTCTCACAGCCCCACTCCCTCACCCAGAGCTGGATGAGGAGCTGACATCCTTCACTGGCAGGTATTCCCAATTCTGCCCCAATTCTCACAGCCCCACTCACCCCAGAGCTGAGTGAAGATCTGACACCTTCACTGGCAGGTATTCCGATTCTGCCCCAATTCTCACAGCCCCACTCACCCCAGAGCTGAGTGAAGATCTGACACCTTCACTGGCAGGTATTCCCAATTCCCGCCAATTCTCACAGCCCCACTCCCTCACCCAGAGCTGAGTGAAGATCTGACACCTTCACTGGCAGGTATTCCCAATTCTGCCCCAATTCTCACAGCCCCACTCACCCAGAGCTGAGTGAGGAGCTGAGCCTTTCACTGGCAGGTATTCCCGATTCTGCCCAATTCTCACAGCCCCACTCCTCACCCAGAGCTGAGTGAAATCTGATACCTTCACTGGCAGGTATTCCCAATTCTGCCCCAATTTACACAGCCCCACTCCCTCACCAGAGCTGAGTGAGGAGCTGACACCTTCACTGGCAGGTATTCCCAATTCTGCCCCAATTCTCACAGCCCACTCCCTCACCAGAGCTGGTCCCCACGGGGGAGCCCTGCAGGAGATGCAGCCAGGTCTCCCCTGCCTGCACAGCTCCTGCTATCCCATGGAGCCAGGCTGGTGTCTGGGGAGTGCTGCCACAAGCCTGTTGCTATTTCACCCTGTTACATTCCAGGGCCTGGCCTGAAATAAGGAAAATGATGGATGTCCTGCTGTGTGCAGGTGAACAGAGCACTGTGGATATATCAGTATGTTACACAAACTGCCACCTCTTTGGCAGCTGGGTTAAAGAAACCCAAGCAATAAAAACGAGGTGGGAGCAGGGCCAGGGAGAAGTTCAGGAGGAGGTGCAGGGCTGCCTTTCTGTGACATCCCAGCTGCACTTCCTTCTCAGGGAAAGTGAAGAGTCCTCTCTCATTACAGGGGCTGGAAAAGGCAAAATTGGCCCAGAAGAGTTGCCCTGATTGTTTTTCTTTCTGGCCTGAAGGATGAACAATACAAGATGACAAACAAAGAAGCAACAGATGTTTCAGTGCCCACTTGGAAAGTCAAGACATTCACAAACCCTGAGAGACTAAATAAGAACTGCAGCACTGTGACTCATCTT
>NDFG01000145.1:439489-491848 GCA_002167245.1 Sporophila hypoxantha
TTCCACAGCCCCAACTCACCCCAGTAGCTGGCAGTGAGGTCAGCTGACCACCTGTCACTGGGCAGGTATTCCCGACATTCTAGCCCCAATCTCTCACAGCCCACTCCCTCACCGAGAAGCTGGTCCCCACGGTTGAGAGGCCCTGCAGGACGATGCAGCCAGCAGTCTCCCCTGCTCGCACAGCTCCTGCTATCCCATGGAGCCAGGCTGGTGGTCTGGGAGGCTGCCACAGACCTGTCTGCTACTTTCACCCTGTTACATTTCCAGGGCCTGGCCTGAAATAAGGTTGGAAAATGATGGATGTCCTGCTTGTTCTGCAGGTTGAACCAGAGCACTGTGGATATATCAGTATATTACACAAACTGCCACCTCTTTGGCAGCTGGGTTAAAGAAACCCAAAGCATAAAAACGAGGTGGAGCAGGCCAGGGCGAGAAGTATCAGTGAAGGTGCCAGGGCGCCCTATCGTAGCCTTTCAGTTTGGTAACATCCCAGCTGCCACTTCTCTTCTCGTAGGGAAAGGTGAAGAGATCCTCTTCTCATACAGGGGCTGAAAAGGCAAAATTGGCCCAGAAGAGTTGCCCTGATTGTTTTTGCTTTCTGGCCTGAAGGTATGAACAATACAAGATTGACAAACAAAGAAGCAACAGGATGTTTCATGCCCAACTTGGGAAAGTCAGAAGACAATGTCACAAACCCTGAGAGACTAAATTAAGAACTGCAGCACTGTGACTCAGTCTTTTGCACACCTAACCCAGGCTTCATGCTCCCTCCTATTTCCCTAGCTTTTGTATTTAAGTGCTCACCTCCCCTGTCCTTCTGTAAACCAATAAAAACCTTACAGACTTTGTTGGCCATCCCACATTCAACCAAGAGCCCCTGCGGACTGAACATCCTGGAAACAAACGGGAAATCTGAAATTCTTTGTACCTTGAGATGATCTCGCATTACAATATCCATCCATTGGAAAAACAAAGAACAAATATGGAATGGGGAATAATTATTCAAATTCCTTTCGATATACCAAGGGCCTTTTTTTTCCCCCAGATGTTTCAGTCCAGGGCTGAGTGCATTTCCTGCACACCCACTGCAGAATCTGATTGGCCACCACGGGTGGTTCTGAGGACACTTGTAAAAAGCAGGATTATGACACAGTGAAAAGTGCTTTGTTTAACAGGCTCACCGAGCAACCTCTTTGCAGAGAACAGGCTGAAATACCTGAATTCTCATGCAACCCCTCCTCTGCTGAAGTCCATCTAAGCTCATGCCAACAGGGAGACAGGCAGAAGTTTCACTCTCTGTCAAAGCAGAGCAGGCACTGCAGCTCAGCTGTGCCCCTGCACTCATCCTGGGGGGATTTCAACTCTGGCCATCCAGAGCTGCACAGTGCAGCAGGTTTGGTTGATGCTGGCTGTGTTCAGTTTAACAGCCATTTCCCAGTTGGACCAACAGAGATCACCTCCTGGTGCTCCCACCAGCACTGCTGCCCCACTAGCACAGCCTGACTTGCAGCACTGGTCCACACTGCTCACATGTGCTGCAGCTCTGCAGCTTTTTGTGGCTGGCACGGCAGGACAGAATGAAACCCTGGAAAATCCTTACACATACTATACTGAAGGAATGCAGGCAAGGGACTGAATTAATTAAACCAGAGTGACTTTAAATGAAATGCAGCAGGCTGTGATGGCTGTTTGGTACGGCTGTTCAGGACCTTGCCTTCCAAGCAGGGCAGAGGAGCAGGAGGGCAGCTGTTGGGACAGACGGAAGGAGTCCTGCCGTGCCTGGGCGGCTGGTAAGATGTCCCAGGTGGGACTGCCACTCCTCCTGCTCCCCAGCTTCTACCAACTGCTCCTCCCTGCCTGGAGCCCCAGCACACCCTGGCCACCTCCACACCAGAAGCAGGCAAGAACCAGTGTCCCCAGTGTTCCTCCTGTGACATCTTGAAAGTGATCAATTTTGCCTGCCAGCCTGCAGGAATGCTTCCCACAGGAGATAAGACTTTTATGAGGCGTTATAAAAAAGTTACTGGGACACTACAAGTGCTATCAGTGTTGGATTTAAATTACTGCTGTGTTGTCAGCCAGGGCCAGCCAGGACCAGGCAGCCAGAGCCATCCTGCTCTTGCAGGGGCTCTGCAGGGCTCTGTGGGCCTCCCTGGGCAGCCCCACTCGGGTCCTCCCAGCAGGGGACGACCCAGGGCAGAGAGGGGCAGAACACCAAGCGCAGCCCAATTGCTGCTCACAGCACAGCAGCACAGCCTCTTGGACACGATTTGTTCTACCTGCCAGAAGATTGCAGTGTAACACCAATTTTCATCAATAGAGAAAGAACTGCCACTTCTGCCCACTCTCAAATTAAATAGAGTACTCTAGAATTTACACTTATCTATATTTAGTTCCCAAAAATATACTACTTACACTCTCATCAGACCATATGTTTAAAGCTGCCACAATTTTTTTACAAGTGCTCTGAAATTACCCTTTTTTTAGCTTATGTTTTTCTCGGAGTTGGCAGACGTTCTGTCACGGGGAGATGTTGTTGTACAAATGTGAACTATTGGAATATTGCTCTGTGTGCTGTCCTTCAGAGCCCTCAGCTGAACGTGGCGAGCACCTCCCAGCCAGCTCAGCCAGCCAGCAGCGCAGCATAGGGAACGGACACTGGGGACAGGCACCAGAAGGGGCACTGGCACTGAGGAGTGGCACTGACAGAGGAGGTGGCACACGGGTTGGCACTGACACAGAGAGGGGCACTGCACAGGAGGACACCGGCACAGAGATAATGGCACCGACAGGAAGGTTGGGACAGCAACAGAGCGGGGAACTGAATGGGGAGGGGGACACTGGCACAGAGAAATGCACCGCACAGGGAGGTGGGACAGCACAGAGAGGGACACAGAGGGGGCACTGACATGGGGGATGGGACACCAGCACAGAGAAATGGCACCAACAAGGATGTGGGACAGGCACAGAGATGGGGACACAGAGAGGGGACACTGACATGTGAGGGGGACACCAGCACAGAGAAATTGCACTGAGCAGAGGGAGGGCACAGGAGTTTGGCACTGCACAGAGAGGGGCACGGGACAGGAGGGCGACACCAGCACAGAGAAATGGCACGACAGGGGTGGACGGCACAGAGAGACACTGACATGGGGAGGGGACACTGGCACAGACGTGATCCCTCCCTGCCCCCAAGCAAGGGGCAGCTTTCCCGTTCCCAGCCTTGGCTCCTGCTGCTCCTTTACCTGCGCCAAAAGCAGCATCCCAGCCCTGAGCCCTCCCGGCTGTTGTGACTGCCAGGGACACTCAGCTCTGGGGCTGCAGCCTGCCACAGCGTGAGCTGGGTGACACCCTTCATCTCCTGCTCAGAGACATCCACTCGGGGCTCTGGGACAGTGTCCTGCACTGATTAGTCATTGCACAGACATTGTTGCAAATCACCCCAGGCTCTGGGACAGTGTCCTGCACTGACAGTCATTGCCACGAGGTGTGCAAATCATCCAGGGTGCTGGGACAATTCCTGCACAGACAGTCATCTGCACAGAGGTGTGCAAATCACCCAGGGCTCTGGGACAGTGTCCTCAGCTGACAGTCATTGCACAGAGGTGTGCAAATCACCCCAGGGCTCTGGGACAGTGTCCTGCACTGACAGTCATTGCACAGAGGTGTGCAAATCACCCCAGGGCTCTGGGACAATTCCTGCACTGACAGTCATTGCACAGACAGTCATTGCACAGACGTGTGCAAATCATCCCAGGGCTCTGGAACAATTCCTGCACAGACAATCATCCCAGGGCTCTGAGACAATTCCTGCACAGACAATCATTGCACAGACAATCAATTCCTGCACAGACAATCATCACCCCAGGGCTCTGAGTCCTGCACAGACAATCATTGCACAGACAAGCAATTCCTGCACAGACAATCATTGCACAATCATCCCAGGGCTCTGAGATAATTCCTGCAGAGACAATCATTGCACAGACAATCATTGCACAGACAATCATTGCACAGACAATCAATTCCTGCACAGACAATCATTGCACAGACAATCATCCCAGGGCTCTGAGATAATTCCTGAAGAGACAATCATTGCACAGACAATCATTGCACAGACAATCATTGCACAGACAATCACCCCAGGGCTCTGGGACACTGCCCTGCACAGAGCAGTGCCAGGCAAATGAGAGAGGCTGCAGCTCAGGCTGAGCCCATTCATTTTGTGTGCAGGGCTTGTCATCACTTCCCATTAGTTTGGAGGCTCCAGCCCTGTCASAGATCCATCAGTGCTTCCAGGACACATTTTTATTTTCAGGGCTCTATAGCTCTCGGCTGAAATGTCACATTTGTGGTATCATCAAAACATATAAAACCTAGTTCAGTCATGCAGGAAGGAATATGGGGAAAATAAAGGARTTTTATAGTATCATTCCCTTTTAASTTTTTCTCTATCTTTCTAAARYGATTCCTTAGGCTTAGAAAACTGCACACTACAGAAAATCCAAAATGGGGCAACTTTTCCTCAGCAGCTAATCCAAACTCCTGTCATTACAAATATCAATCTCCATATCTCATCTGGGCAGTCTCTGCACCAGGCACAAAGAGCACCTCTGGTTCCCTAATGCATCCCAGTGCTCCCCCAGGAGTGTTCCAGCAGGGAG
This sequence comes from Sporophila hypoxantha, assembly GCA_002167245.1. Lineage (NCBI taxonomy): Eukaryota > Metazoa > Chordata > Aves > Passeriformes > Thraupidae > Sporophila > Sporophila hypoxantha. The sequence continues at coordinate 444,151 of NDFG01000145.1, forward strand.
CTCCCCTGGCAGGGCTGCTCTGCAGCCAGGCAGGGCACACAGGGAGGGCTTCACATGAGAGGTTTCCTGCTCCAGGTTCCCTTACCAGCCACGACAAACAGGAAAAATTCAGCCAGAGCCTTTTAACAAGTGCTCTGGTGTGAGAGGGTCTACGAGACTGGCACAGCAGCAGATATCAGGTGAAATGTGTGAGCAGGAAAGGGAAAGGGAAAAGCTGCTCTTTGAGAAGAAGCACTGGAACAGATGAAATGTGAGAGCAGGAAAGGGTAAGGGAAAAGCTGCTCTTTGAGCCCTTGTGTCGATTAATTGCCTTTAAACATTTGATCACTCCATGTAATCCAGTAAATCTCCAAGTGTTTCAACATATCTGTAGTGAAGACAGAGTCAGGCAATTATGTATGAAACATCCAAAATATAGCAGATATCTAGATAAAGAGGTCACAGCTTCCTTTTGGAGTCTGCCTTCCAAGAGCAGTCTTCTGTAACCACTTAAAATTTGCTGCTCTGGTAAATATTCTTGCCAGTACATTTGCTTTCTGCTGGCTAGTTGATAGTTGCAGGAAGAAAACTCAAAATCTTTTTTTTTTTTCTGAAGTGGAAGAACATTTATGTGTGGGCTTTGGACAATATATACTGAGTTATAACTTTCCTCAAGAGAAAGGCAGAGAACGAGCTCAAATATGTAAATCTACTTCTGGGATATACAAAACACACAAATAGAGAGAAGTAAGAAGCTAATCAGTCTGCAGACTATGAAGAATCAAAATATATAATATAGATATATACTACATACTGAAGTTATTCTTTTGTTCCCTTGGGTACAGAATTTACCACAAGAAAGCACTAAGTCTCTGCAAATTCTTCATAAATTTTTTATGGGAAATTCTTCTATCATTCCTCAAGTTTTATGTTCACAGGACATATTTGGGTCTGATGTTTGTGTGGTTCACTAAAAAATACATTATTTAAAGTGACATCACGTACTTCAAGGTGGTTAGATAGGTGTAAGGTCACTTGTTCCTGAAAATAATGATCAGTGTTAATAACACATTTTGGAGGAGCTRGTTCCCTCCACGCTGCCCTCAGAGGATTTTGTGGGGTTTGGTCCTGAACTCTTTGCACACAAATTCCCTTTTCATCCCCCAGCTGCTTTTGCATCCCCGTGCATTTCAGCCCTAGAGAGAAACCACAAAAGGACCCGAGGCAGGAGATCCCTGCAGGGAAACGCCAGCAGGTAGGGCAGGCTGTCCCTTCACACACAGAGCCCCGGGAGCTGCGCCAGGGCCCCATGAACCCCACCTGGGTACGGCAGGGCTTCCCTGTCACACACAGAGCCCTGGAGCTGGCCAGCGGCCCAGAATCTCCCACCTGCCCCAGTGTTCCAGAGAGCCCCACCTGCCCAGGCTCTCCCCACCTGCCCAGGGCAAGCCCTAGCCTCGCTCAGCACAGCCCTGAGCAGGAAGCAGAGCGAGCCCAGCCTTAAAGGGACAAGCCAGGCTCAGGGAGGACAGGCTGCCAGCCCGTTCTTGGCATGAGCTCAAGTGCCCCGGGATCTGAGCTCTGATCGTTGAAATCCACGCCTGGGCAGCTGCCCCAGAGCACACCCTGCCCAGTCTGCCAGCACACACGGGCTGCTCTGGGTTTCCTTGAGCCACATCAGATCATCCGCCCGATGGTTCTCCTCCTCACCCAGACCTCTGCCAGCCCTCTAACGGCTCACCGACTTGACTCCTGGCAGGTTTTCAGTGTAAATATTCTGCTGCTCAGAGGAAATTCACATTCCAGCCCAGCCCAAAGCTGTGCCCAAGGAGAAGCACTCGGAGCTGTTCACAGCTCCTGTGACAGTTCAGAGGACCTCAACACTGCAGGAGCCAAGAAACGGGAACATTTCAGCCACTCATCAGACAACTGCACTCCAACAGTCAAAGCGTCAAAGCTTGTGGTGTGCCTCTCTGAAAATTCCCTCAAGTCATGTGCATGTTTCCCGCCCACGCTCCAGGCTCTGCAGCAGCCACATTTGGAAGTTTTGGCATTTTGGAAAGTGCAAATCCCCTTGGAATGTCCTGTCATCCAAACTGCACCCATTTCACTCACCCTGTGAGCTCTGTCTGGCTGGTCCAGATGAGAACCTGGTCCCCACAAGAGCTTGAGCCCATGTCTAATAATGATGCAGCCCATTTCTATAATCAGTTGTGGACCCATGGCTATGAATGATAGAGCCCATGTACTATAATGATGCCAGCCCATTTCTATAATCAATGGAGCCCATGTCTATTATTAATGGAGCCCATGCCTATTAATGAGAAAGCCCATGTTCTATAATGATGCTCTCCCCATTTGAGCGAAGAAACAAACAAGAAGCCTTTGACCAGGAAATAGATCATGTCAATGCAAAGAGTTTCATGTATCAAAAACCAATGGAAATCAGGACTCCAAAACAACGGAATAAATGTAGGGGGAAAAGTTGTCATATAGACTCGACAAAACAACCCGACTGGACAAAACTAGAAGGGTGGAACTGAAGACATGAGAACAGGGTTGTCAGAAAGAAAAACCTCAATAGCTTTGTGTCTAGCTTTCTTTAAGTTACTTGGAGTGGCAACATGAATAGCAATACATTGGCAAAGCTGACCCTGTTCACTTCGACTAGAAGAAAAAATCAATCCAGTTCTGAGGGACTTTTAAGTAATATCCTAAAAATTAACCATATGCCTGCCATATGCAAAAAACAAGAAAAAACTTATATTTTAGTCAAGGTGGAAAAAAAACCACAAAAGAGAAAAAAACAAAAAAGCTTTCTCCCAAATCTGACATTCCAAATACTTTTAAAGTTGAATTGGCACTCCTATAAGGACAAATGGGATCAGTAAGATTCCACCAGCGTTGGGCTGAAAATTACAAAATTGCACTCAGGAAAAGCAAATTCCCGTGTGTGTCTGTGCTTCTTCCAAGTTATCTCTTTTCTGGCTATTCAAGGCTTGTTTTGATGTCAGATTATCATAGCAGACAGAAACAATAATGGAGGAATAACAGGACAGCACTGGCTCGCTGGAGCTCTTGCTATTGAAATATTTTTAGAACATCCTCAGTGCAAAATAAGAATTCTGCTGTAGAAATGTCTGACACAGGAGCAGCATATGCTCACCACACAGTTTGCTGTGAGCACCGTCTGAGGTAGCCACGGGATATTTTTTCCTTCAGGTTGATTGAGATTAGGTACTACAATCCTGGCAGTTCAGTTCAAATGTCATTGCCTGCCTGACCACGCTGGGCAAGGTGCAGTGCCCTGTGGGCATGGAGAGCTCAGCCTGGGGCTGTGTGTGCCAGCCCTGAGGGCATGGGGGAGCTGGCAGCAATGCAGAGCTGGCAGCAACGCAGCACTGACAGCAATGCAGAGCTGGCAGCACTGCAGAGCTGGCAGCAGCACAGCACTGGCAGCAATGCAGCACCGGCAGCAATGCAGCATTGACAGCAGTGCAGAGGAAGGAGCAATGCAGAGCTGGCAGCAATGCAGCATTGGCAGCAGCGCAGAACTGGCAGCAATGCAGCACTGGCAGCAGTGCAGAGGAGGGAGCAATGCAGAGCTGGCAGCAGTGCAGCANCAGCACTGGCAGCAATGCAGCACTGGCAGCAGTGCAGAGGAGGGAGCAGTGCAGCACTGGCAGCAGAGCAGGAATGGCAGCAATGCAGCACCGGCAGCCCTGCAGAGCTGGCTCAGCCCCTCCAAGGCAGCTCCTCCCTGCCCTGCCAGGAATTGCTCTGAGCCAGCCCGAGCTGCCTCCTCAGCTGGGAGSGATGGGAAGGACTCTCCTCCTCTTGTTGTGTCAGAAAGGGAGAGTCCCTCCTCAGCAGCTGCGCATTTCCTGCCAGAACAACCACCCCAACAACTGCTCTCCTGCTGGATAATGAGACACCCCTGGCTGTACATGTCCTTGTCCACCAGGAGAGCAGCTCCAGTGCCTGGGGAGCGGGCAGTGCAGAGGGAGCAAACCCCAAATGTGGAGGGAACAAACTCCAAATGTGCCATCTCCTCCTCTCTAAAGTGTCAGTGCTCTGCCCTTCTGACTCAATGGAGAATTCCTTAGAGCAAGGATTTCACTTGTGTAACACAGCGCCAAACCTTGCATTGATTTTAAAATCATGAGCTGGATTATTATMGTTTCCTTTTGCTTAATTGTGGTACATTCTGCAAGAGCCAGTTTCAATTGTATTTTAGTCCAGTTCTCTCTGTCAAAGTCCATCCACTGAAAAATTCTATCTTTGTTCTGCAGATGTGGGCAAGATTCATRGTTTTTCCTCAATCAATATATAAATTAGCCAACACTTAACTTGCCATAAAAATTAATTGGCTCCACATTGATTTGCCTCTCTCAGGGTAGCACCAATATTTGTGTACCAARGGGAATTGCTTCTTCCCTTGTTTTATTTTCTTATCAGCAATGATGTTAAACAAACCCCAGGTGTGGCCTGGCCAGGAACAAGAGAGAGAAGAGGAGGAGGTTGGGGTGAGTTTTCAGGCAAAATCCCACTGCCTCATTAAAAGCTCAGTGAGAAGGGACAAGTGAGGGGCGGTTTGTGAACGAGGCTGAGTTTGGGGAGAAGGTCTGAGGTGCCTGCAGGGCAGCATCCCCYAATGCTGAGATGTTCCTGCAGCTCCTGCAGCACAGCCAGGAACAGGAGAGGGACTGGGAGAGCCAGAGACAGAGTGGGAGAGGAACTGGGAGCAGGAGAGGGGACCAGGAGAGCCAGGAACAGAGCAGGGGAAGGGACCAGGACAGCCAGGGACAGAGCGGGAGAGGGCACCAGGAACAGGAGAGGGACTGGGAGCAGCAGCTGCTGAAGGAAGGAGCTGATAATAATCGAGAGGGGAATATGCTAAAGGAAGGAAGGAGCTGGTAATCCAGAGGAGAAGCTGATAAAGGAAGGAAGGAGCTGGTAATTGAGAGGAGAAGATGCAAGAGGAAGTAAGGAGCTGGTAACCCAGAGGAGAAGCTGATAAAGGAAGAAGCTGATGATAATGGAGAGCAGAAGATGCTAAAGGAAAAAGCTGATGATAATGGAGAGGAGAAGATGCTAAAGGAAAAAGCTGATGATAATGGAGAGGAGAAGATGCTAAAGGAAGGAGCTGATAATGGAGAGGAGAAGCTGATAGAGGAAGGAGCTGATAATGGAGAGAAGATGCTAAAGGAAGGAGTTATAATTGAGAGAAGCTGCTGAAGGAAGGAAGGAGCTGGTAATCCAGAGGAGAAGCTGCTGAAGGAAGGGGCTGATAATGAAGCAAGGCTGATAGAGAAGAGCTGATAATGGAGAGATGTGCTAAGGAAGGAGTTATAATTGAGAGAAGCTGCTGAAGGAAGGGCTGATAATGGAGAGCAGAGGCTGATAGAGGAGAAGCTGACAATGGAAGCAGAGGCTGATAGAGAGAAGCTGGTCAATTACGAGAGCAGAGGCTGCTGAAGCCTCCCTGGTGAAGGGCAGGGTCCCAGCAGGGTCCTGGTGGGAAGCACTCGCTGCACAAGGGGGAGAGCAGAGGCAGCTCCTCACAGGAGGAGAGGAGCAGCTGTTTGAGGAGTCAGTGTGAGAACAGGGCAGGAGAGATGAGCACCTCTCAGCTCCCCAAGCACTGTGCTTGTTCAAATGGACCACCACTGAGATGCAACAATGCTAAATTAGTCCTGACTTGCAGTATCTCAGTAAAACATGCCTTTTTTCCCAGAACCAAACAATTCTTCAAAGTGGCACTGCCCCAAACTATATTTGAGGGAAYAGCAGCTGCATTAAGAATTCCCAATTTGCATCTAATCTTCACGAGAGGATTCTCACAGAGGGCGCAGCAGCCAGGAGCTCATAACTCTCCAAACTGCAGCTGCACATGTTCCTCTTCTGCAAAGAGCAATGAGAAAATGAAGCCCTGGAGAGAYCTCCAAGTGCTTGAAATGAGTGTACAAAAAGTTTTGTTCCAGCTGTGAGGCAGTTTTCTCTGAGGGCCAGGCAGGAGTGAGGGATCACAGAGCAGCACCCAGGCTGGGAGTGCTGCCCTCCTGTGCCACCTCCTCACTGTCCCTGCAGTTCTGGGCCCTCTTTGTACCAGACATGCCTGGATTTACACCCTGCTGCTGCTCCTACGGCTGAAAGTACCCTGAGACACAAGAATTCACCGCTACAAAATGAGAGGAATAGCAGATTTGTCTTTCCAAACAAGCTCTGGGTCTGCTGATAGATAGCACTGGGAGATAAAAGAAACCATGGGAAGGATTCCACTGATTGATGAATGGAAAAAGATATTTTGCTTTTACAAATACATTATAGGTTTGCTGATAAATGAAATTAGACATTGAAAGGTGAAAGAAACAATGGGGAAGAAAAGCCCCTAAATTCCATAAGAATTAAAAACTAAACGGAAGGGTTATACATTGGAGGGGAATCTTTGGGATCAGGTGTACTGGGAGGTCTGAACCTCTCAAGTACCTCAGAAATGGGGAAACAGAGAAGGGAAATGTGGCTGGAAATTGGGATAAAAAGGGAGGCTGATTCCTCCAAAAATTTGAGAGATCCCAGGGGAATGGCCCATGGCCTCTCCCTTTATTCCAATAAAGCCAAAAAGGACTCGTCTGTCTCGTTTTTGGACATAAGGCTCGGGTGTTTGTGGGTTAACTTTCCTAACAAACGTATGTTACATCAGCTACAGCTGTGTCAGACGGGAGCTCCAGCCTGGGCAGYYCCCAAGGTGATGCTGTGCAGCCTGTGCTGTGCAGCCATGTGGGTTCTACCAAACCCTGGTGCTGTTTGACACAATTTCCTCCTCTGCTGCCTCCTCTGACTTTTCCCAGAGCACARTGTGCTGCATTTCAGCTCTGACATTCATCCCTTCTGAATTTCTACCCTGTGCMGTAATTTCTTGGATCACAGCAGTGAAATGTTAGTTCTTCCCCAGTTGTTCCTGCTATGAAAAACATCTTGCTGGAAACAGGAGTTTTTTCAGATAATCATTTTACAGAATGTGCTGTTGCCTCACTACAGAACATCTGGGCAGGTCAGGACTGAGCTGCCTCCAGCCCAAACCCCTTGGTCTCCACATCCTCCCCAGGCCCTGGAGGTGGTTCTGGGGATTTCTGTGAATTTCTGTGCCCTGGACACAGGAATCCACTGAGCTGGGGAAGAGCAGAGCATCACCACGTTTTACATCTGTCAAAAAAATGTCTGTCTGTCCCTGGAGCACTCCTGAYTAACAACTGACCTTTGCAATTTAGTGTATCTTTAAATTAAATTAAATTGTCTCTTAGAGGACTTAATTCAGGCAAAATTTTGCTGATGAAAAAGAGCAATGAAACATATTCAGTGTTCACAGAGGCTGTGCTGCAATTACAGCCAATGCCCCCTGGCAGAGCCCAGCCTGCTCCCCCTGGCCCATGAATTAACCTGAATTAACCTGAATTAACAGGTTTTCATTAGCTCTGAGGTGAGTTCTGAGCCCCACAGCCCAGCCCTGCCCCACGCTGCTCTCTGCCAAGGGAAGCACTGACACAGCACTGACAGGTATCCCCTGTACCCTTCCCTAATTAATTAATTAGTCCCCATTTGGCATACCTCGTGTTTTAAAATGTGGCTGGGAAATTGGGATAAAAAMGAGGCTGCATCCTCCAAAAACTGGAGAGATCCCGGGGGAATGCCCCATGGCCTCTCCTSTATTCKAATAAAGCCAGAAAGGACTCCTCTGCCTCCTTTTTGGACATAAYCCTCMGGTGTTTGTGGATTAATTTTCCTAACACCATTCATCATTCCCCCTCCTCAGGGGCTCTGCTGCCTGGAGCAAAGAGAGATGCCTGACAAATGCAGCATTTCTGTGTCCCAGAAAAGCCAAAACCACAGGTTCATCCAAGAGCCTGCCAGMGAATCATCACCTCTGCAGCACGGGGAGAACCTGGGCAAGCAGCAGAGTGCATTTGGGAAATGACCTATGCAAAACTCACTCTTCACAAGTGCCCACCTCTGAGAGTTCTCTGGGGACATTTGGGAGCTCTCAGTTTGGAAAATGTCAGCAAAACAGCCCATTTCACTCCTGGGCCTTGGGGATCCTCCCTGCTGCTGCTCCAGCCTTTCCAAAAGCCCAACAGAAAAAGGATAAACCAGCTTGAAAATAGCTTTAAAAGGAAAATATGATAAAATATTCAGGAGAACATCTAAGAGATGTATTCTAGGAAATGTTTAAGTATTTAAATCTTTCCTTGCTGCTCCCATTCACAGCTGTAAGTGGGTCAGAGATGCTGCAGTGCCTCCCTCAGCACCTCAGAGCCTGAACTCCTCCATTCCACTGACACCAAACCACCAAACCCCCTCAGTCATCTCAGTGTGGACCAGGATCAAAAAGCAAAAACCACAGGGGAAGTGTTGTTATTGAGCAACCCAGTGGGAAGGGAAAGCAGCATGTCACCCCAGTGTGCTGCAGGCTGCACAAACACCAGAGCACAAACACCAGAGCACACACACACACCAGAGCACACAGACACCAGAGCACACACACACAACAGAGCACACATACAAGGGGCTCGAGCTGCCTGGGCACCCAGCAGCCTTTGGCAGTGAGGAAAAAGAAACCACAATGCTGGGGGAAACAGAAATGTGGCAGCCACAAATGGCAACTGAAGTGCTGCTAAAAATGCCCACACAAATCACGGGAGAAGCACAAGGAAACGGTCCCAGGCACACAAGTTCTGCAGAGCCCAGAGCAGCAGCTCCATGTCACTTACCAGGCTGTGGCTGAGCTGGATGGTGATGAGGGGAGAGCCTGACAGGTTGTAGGACAGCTGGGGCAGAGGCTCCACCTTGATGGAGATGAGAAGACTGCTGGCTGAGATCAGGGAGCCCCGGTAGGCAGCAGCTCCAGCAATCCTTGGGAAGAAGCAAACACATTGAGGAACAAGAATAACCACTGGGTTTTAGTTCATACATTACAGCAGAGGAACACAGACCCCCCTTGTTCCCTTCAAGTTCCTCCAGGGCAGCCAAAGGCCCCACAGGACCAGAGGCCATGCACCTTGTAAAGTTTGGGAACAGCTCTGGACACCTGAAAGTTTGGGAACAGCTTGGACACCTGTAAATTTGGAGAACAGCTCCTGGACACCTGTGGAAGGATGGGGACAGTTCTGGACACCTGTGAGGGATGGGGACAGCTCTGGACACCTGTAAAGTTTGGGGACACCTCTGGACACCTGTAAAGGATGGGAACAGCTCTGAAACCTGTAAAGTTTGGGGACAGCTCTGGACACCTGTGAAGGATGGGACAGCTCTGGACACCTGTGAAGTTTGGGAACAGCTCTGGACATCTGTATAGGATGGGGAACAGCTCTGGACACCTGTGAAGGATGGGGACAGCTCTGACACTCTGTGAAGGATGGGACAGCTCCAGATCACTGGGGACTGACAGCAAAGCTCCTCCTTCACCCTGCTCCTCCTTGCAGAGGTTCTCAAGCCCTGCTGGAAGTGTTTGAGGGAATCAGGGAGAATCCTAAGCAGGGATCCAAACAATTCCCTGAAAGTGAGGAGGAAACTTGCAGGGGCTGGCTGGTCAAACAGATAACTCAGTGTGTGAGACACACAGACAAAATGCACAAAATAAATGCAGGAATGTATTTAGAGGTGATTTAGAGCTTTACCTTGAAAATTAGATGATGTCCAGTTAGATTTGTTACAGGGAAAGACAGGTCACAACACACACAGCTGAKCTGGACTAAACAGCTGATTAGACTGGAAATGAATTTATTCTAAGGGGAAGTCATTTTGCAGTACATAAGAGCCCTTATTTTAAGGTAAAACTTATGAGTTTGGCATTTTCACACATTCAGGAGTAACTGAGATCCATTTGGTTTCCGAGTAGACTTCTTTACCCTCTCAGTAACAAACTGCAGGATTAAATAAATGACTGCTGCCATCTGTCCCTTGAGCAGTGCATTAATGGGTTTTACCAGAGAAATGTGAGCTGGGGTGAATTAACCACCAGCCTGGGTTCCCAAGCACAGCCCACCTGGAAAGGCCAGAAACAAATGAAAAACCACCTTGTTGGCACCCACCCCCTGTCTGCAGTGGTTTCTTATTTTTATTTCAGAAAAACCCCAAAAACCTCACGTCAGAGGCTGAAATAACTGCACTCAGCTCCTTGTCACAGAACAGAACTCACTTAGCACAGCCCCTCAGTTCTGACCTCAAAAACCCATCAGCATCAGAGATTACTTCTGCTCCCAGAAACCTGCATGGAATGGGACGTGTTCATCTGAGGCAGAATTTGCTGCTCTGATAACAACAAATTTCAGTTTAGGTAAGGAGTTGTGAAGTTAAACTCATTATCCAACAGTCTGAGGTTCCTCCTACCCAGATTAGGAGCGTGGATGCTTTTCCCGCACCCCTCCTCTGCTTGTTTTCCCTTCAGAGACCCTGGTGAATTCTGGAGTGTGACAAAGCTCCCCCAGCAGCAGGGAYTGGAGTTTCTGCAAAGCCTTTCCTCACCTGGCCCTGGTGCCAGCCCCACATTCACACAAACTGCCCTGAGCAGCAGCAGGATGGGCTCAGAACATTGCTGGGCTTCATCTCCTCTGGGTGAAGGATCAAAAGCTGCTCCCCTTGGAAACTGGTATTTATGGAGCCTGAAAATAGTTCTGTGTCTGTGCAGCACAAAAGCTCCAAGAGTTTTGGTTTTCCACCACAAGAAAAGAAGGTTGGGTTTCAAATTACAGGTGTTGAAGTAGCKCAGTGGTAGAAGGAACACAAAAGAAATTCTCTAAAACAAACTACTCTGAGAAAAAAAAATTATTCTACTGAAYAGTAAGCAAAAAAGTTATAACAGTAGAGCACAAAAAAGAAAAGCAAGCAGAAGAGAAGTGCATACTTATTTTTAAAATATCTTTGAGTACCTGGGGTTTGGTTCCACAGAGGAAGAATTGCTAAGGCAGCATTCCCTGAATTATTACCTTTTTGGATGCAGCATTCCCTGAATTATTACCTTTTTGGATGCTGGTTTGGGCAGACCTGCATCTACAGGTTTAAGGACAAGATCTTGTAGTGCATGACATACTGCAGACATTTCAAGCAGCTTGAATTAATTGTAGAAATCTAGGAAACGTTTCTTTTCCAGTGAGTTTGTGTTTTTTTAACACTGTGACAGGGCAGACCCTTGATTCTGAAAATGAATGCTGAAATCAAYCCCAGCTCAGGGGAACAGGAAAGGATCCCCAGGCTGTCCTGCCCTCAGATTTAAGGGAATGCACTCCAGGATTACAGATCTGTTCCTTTTGCTGTACCAGAGCCCCAGGATCTGACAGMGCTTTAAATACAGAGCTTTGACAMGCAGCATCTTCAGTAAACTTTGACCTGAGTCAGGATCACTGTAATTCTCTTTCTCCCTTTGAAAAATTGAGATTACAACTTATTACCTTTAAAAATTGCATTGATCCTCCTCTTTGGAAAATAGAGGATCTGTTTAATAATTGCCTCAATTTCTTCATGTGAGTACAAAATATTGCAGAGTGGAGGCAGAGCTGCCTTAGAGCCACCTGTGAGAGAGCAGGGCAGGCAACAGCACAGCCTGGGAAATGCCCTTTAGGGATTACCTGAGTAGTGAAAACAGGGCAACAGGCAGCTAGCCTGGGAAATGCCCTTTAGGGATTACCTGAGTGTGAACAGGCAACAGCAACAGCCTGGAAATGCCCTTCAGGGATTACCTGAGGTTGTGAAACAGCAACAGCACAGCCTGGGAAATGCCCTTTGGGAATGGCTGAGGGGTTTACCTGGGTGTGATCAGCCCGGATTGTCACCTGAGCAGCCAGGCACTCACCTGGTGGCCTCGGGGTTGATGTTGTTAAAGAAGTGATGCATGTTGTGGTACAGCAGGCCCACGATGGTGATGCAGCCTGTGGAGAGGGAGCAGGGAGAGGGAACAGAGTTAGTGCTCAGAGCAGGGTTATTGCTCAGGGCAGGGTTATTCCTCAGAACAGAGTTATTGCTCAGAACAGAGTTATTCCTCAGAACAGGGCTATTCCTCAGAACAGGGCTATTCCTCAGAACAGGGCTATTCCTCAGAACAGGGCTACTGCTCAGGGCAGCAGTGCCAAGCAGGACAACCCTTCCAGGGCTGCAGCCCTTGTTCACTGGGGGCCCTTGCCCAGCCCAGCCCTGTGACCATGTTCACAGGCTCTGAGGATGAGGGAAGAGATGAGGATCTGACTCCATGTTTCAGAATGGAGTTTCAGAATAAATCAACTCCATGTTGATTTATTATTTTATGATATATATTACATTAAAACTATACTAAAAGAATAGAAGAAAGGATTTCATCAGAAGGCTAGCTAAGAATAGAAAAAGAATGAATAACAAAAGCTTGTGTCTGGGACAGAGAGTCCGAGCCAGCTGACTGTGATTGGCCATTGATTAGAAACAACCACATGAGCCCAATCACAGATGTACCTGTTGCATTCCACAGCAGCAGATAATCATTGTTTGCATTTTGTTCCTGAGGCCTCTCAGCTTCTCAGGAGGAAAAATCCCAAGGAGAGGATTTTCCATGAGAGATGTCTGTGACACTGCCCACCTTGGCTTGGCAGGGCTCTGCTGGCTGTGCCCAGTGACAAGGTGTGAGCACGCTGCACAGCACAGGTGAAACAGAAATCCTGTGCTGCACAGCTGCACCTCCAAAACCAGCTGTTAATTAATCAGTGTCAATTAAACCCCCCCAGGAGCAGGAAGGGGGGCAGGACACAGCAGAGCCCCCCTGGCAGCCCCCAGGGGCTCCAGGCACCCCAGCACAACCAGGCTGGAGCTGAGCAAACCCAAACCATCAGCCCCAGTGCTGCTTGCTGCCCACATTGCAGGCAACTCACTGCACTCAGAGACAGGTGTGTGCTTTCTCAGAGTGAGCCACACAGATGTCTTTTACTGCCCCTTTTGTCAGGTTCCAAGCATTTCTAGAGTCAGCTGTTTAGGGTGAAATGACAGATTTTTAGGTTAGCTCATCTGGACAGTGTAGAAGCATGGTCTGAAGGCTGAAATTGCTCAGAAGTGAGCTTCAGCTGGAAAAGAGTAAAACATTTAACGCCCTGGATCATTTCAGGATACAAAGCATGACAATGTTCTGGAAAATCAAAGAAAACCTGTATGGTGAAGAGCTGTAGAAGTGGGAAAGGGAAAATCTCCTCTCACATGCTATTTTGGGCATTCCAAGTTGGTTTGCAATTACAGTTATTCAAACCTGGGAGGACTTGCAGTCTCCAGCCAGAGCCCCTGCCAGTGCAAAGAAACAAAGCTGTCGCCACCKATCAGGCAGACAGGGCAGTAATTAGCAGAGAATTTCTCACTGCAGGTTATTTTCAGCTAACTCTGCACTTTATGGAGGAGGGACCAACCCTCCCTCTCCAGAGGTGACTGCAGAAAAGCCTCTGGGCAGGTAAATTCTGTGGGCTGGYATTTGGGGCACACAAGTCACATTTWKAAAGATTMGAGAATGGAGGTAGAGGCMTTTGTAAATGGGTTCCTTCAACCTCTGAGCAAAGCACAGATAATTAACATTGCTATTTTAGAGRCTTGACTAAAGGTGCAGATTTTAGCCATGCTTCTTTTGGGGATTTTTAAAATTTTTGCATAGGTATGGATTTCTGAGTTCTGCCTTTTTYCCATGAGTGTAGTCTGTATCTTCATTCTGTTCCTGTAGCTGCTATTGCTTAAACCTGTAATTTTACAGTTTAATTTTAGACAAAAGACCAATTTTGCATGAAGGGATAGGTAATACCTGACCTGACATCCTAGAATTTCTTAAAAATAACCAGTTCAGATAATTAAAAAGAATAATTATGAAATTATGGCTTCTCTGATGTGAAAATGTGTCAGAATTAAATGGCTTCAGTCTCTGTAGCTCAGCCCCATTATTCAATATTAATCCAATTAGTATGAAAACTCCACCACATTAATTGCTCGTTAGCCTGACAGGAGCACTGCTGCTTCCTCAGGCTCAGTGCAATCCACAGGGATCAGATCAGTTACCTGGGAAAATAGAGTGAACCAAAAGCTGTTCTACAGCAAAATCATGTTTGGACACCCAGTGCACACAGGTCCAGTTCTCTCTTGAATCTCTTCCTTACCTTTCCCATGGAAAGCTTCACTGGGAATGGAGATGTAGCTCTGCCCCCGGGATGGGAACCGATAGTGGGACACATTCAGGCTCTGCGGGTGCATTTGGACCACAGCATAATCTGTGGGATAGCCCAGACAGACACATCAGCACACCCACAGCCCCTGCAGCCCCTGACTGCTTAACCTGCCCTCCCTGAGCTGCTGCAGCCATTTCAATATTCCTGTATTTAAACCCCAGGACAGGCTCAGAGCCCCCCAGCCACATTCAGAGCCCCCCAGGGCAGGCTCAGAGCCCCCCAGGGCAGGCAGAGCAGCAGCAGCCCTCCTGCCCTGCACTGCAGGCACTGAGCCCTGCACCTGAGACCCCCGGTGTGTGAGAGATGCAGGCAGTGATGGGTTCCTGGGGCTGCTCAGTTGTTCACCCCTCAGAGGGGGCTCAACGAGGCAAAGCAGGCAGCCAGGGCAGATTAAACACCTCTGACACCTGCAGCATCCAAAGATGCAGATCAAATTAAGGTGCCAAGATGCTAACCTGCAGTAAAATAAAATTCTCCAAAAAGGTCAAAACTATTTCTATCATTTTCAGTCTCTCACAAAACCTCTGCAAAGATGAAGGTTTTGTAGCACCCAAACCCCCAGGAGCTGCATACAAGCTCCAGGCCCTTTAACTCCATTAGCACAGTATTACTGAACCCTTCACACATAACTCTAATTCTGAATTCCTCCCCAAACAACCCCGGGGAAGCCCAAGCACAGCCAGAGCCCATCACCTCCAGCGACAAATCAAACTCAGTCTGGCACTGCTCAGAGGGATGAGGAGCTGTGCCCTGTGCTGGCAGGGAGAGCTCAGGCCCAGGGGTTCAGGAGAGGAGGAGCAGCAGTGCCAGCCCCACCAGCTGTGCCAGCTGTGCAGCCCCACCAGCTGCAGCTGTGCCAGCTGTGCAGCCCCACCAGGAGCAGCTGTGCCAGCTGTGCCAGCCCCACCAGCTGTGCCACCCCCACCAGCTGTGTCAGCTGTGCCAGATGTGCCAGCCCCACCAGCTGTGCCAGCCCCACTAGCTGCAGCTGTGCCAGCCCCACCAGCTGTGCCAGCTGTGCAGCCCCACCTGCCACGGGCGAGGAGCCCTCGAGGGTCACAGGCAGTGAGTTCCCCTCCAGGTGCAGGGACAGGTGAGCCAGCACCGTGTCGATGGTGTGGATCAGGCTGCTGAGCACGGCGGGGCTCTGCGGAGGGACAGACAGACAGACAACGGCCGTCAGCAGGGACAGACAGACACGGGTGAGCAGGGACTGCAGAGAGACAGACACAGGGTCAGCAGGGACAGACAGGCACAGGGTGAGCAGGGACAGCACACACAGGGGTGAACAGGGACAGACAGACAACACACAGGGGTGAGCAGGGATTGAGCCAGCCAAGGGACAAGACAGACAACAGGGTCAGCAGGGACAGACAGACAGACATGGGGTGAGCAGGGACAAACAGACACAGGGTGAACAGGGACAGACAAGACACACAACGGGTGAGCAGGCGATTGAGCGCAGCAGGGACAGACAGACAGACACAGGGTCAGCAGGACAGACAGACACACACAGTGGTGAGCAGGGACTGAGCACAGCCCAGGGACAGGACAGACAGACACGAGGGTGAGCAGGACAGACAGACACACACAGTGGTGAGCAGGGACTGAGCACAGCCCAGGGACAGGACAGACACGGGGTCAGCAGGGACAGACAGGCACAGGGTGCACGGACTGACTGAGCACAGCCCAGGGGGCACTGGGGGTCCCTGCAGAATGTTTCTGACAATATCTAAAGATTGGTACCAGGTCTTTCTCGGAGCACAAGCTGAGACACTGCAGTTCAGCCTTTCTTTCATCTTTATTCAAATGCTCCACAGTAGGAAAGCAACTTTAACCCTCCAGGGTTTCATGAAACTTGATTCATGAAATCTCAGAGTTAATGCATGTTTCAGTGAAAAGAAAACCTGTTTTATCTGAAATCCYTTTACACCAGAGATGAGCAAGGATCTGACACTGAGAACCTAAATCAATTAGACATCCTTTGGTCTCAAAAGCATTTTAGGCTTCAATGAGACCTCCCTGTGCTTTAGCTTCTCCTTCTCTCAGTTTAAAAYCTCTCTCTTCTGAAATCTGTGTTTTCTTAAGATTCAAGCAAAAAACTCAGGAAATTTCTGGATTCACCCTGCAGGTATTTTATCAYTGACAGATGATAAAACAAGTCATAGTGCCAAAAAGTGAAGTAATAGTGGCAATCATTTCTGTTACCATCATGTGGATTTGTGCATCTGAGMGAAATCACCAATCTGGGCCCATTTCTCTTACCTCTGGTCCATCAATCCAGTCAGACAGTAACAGGAAGTCTTCAATAGCTTTCAAAAARGCCTGAAAGACAAATAAAACTCGATTACTTATTGATCAGCTACATCTCCTGGCAGGGCAGATCTCTGCCAGGATTTTCTCAGGTTCACAATAGGATGCCAAGCCCACTTCCATGGCAGCCACAGCTCCATCTCTGCCTGCCAGCACCCTCAGCATGCTCTGTGTCCCCTCCAGGGTGACAATGATTTTATTGGCAGCCCCAGCACCGTGTAACTGCCCAGGAGCAGCCCCACAGCTGAGCTAACKCCGGGACTGAGGCTGCAGGAATTATTCTCCTGTTTTACCTAAACTCAAGTGGCATCTGCAGAATCCTAGAGGCTTGGAAGGGACCTTAGAAATMATCTCATTCCACCCTGMCCAGRCTGGCCTGGGTCACTGCAGGCTCTGTCCCAACAGGGCTGGGGAGTGCTGCTGGCATGGAAGGGGAAAAGGGAGCACACAAAACTGCACTGAAAATTAAAAGAGAAAACCCACGTTTCCAGCTTAAACTCAGCCATTAAAAAGCCCTCAGAGAATGATTATAGTGAAGTTCCACAGTGAGACGTGGAAGACATCACACAACAAACCCAAGTCAGACTTGTCAGAAGCGATTCATTATAACGTGTGTCAGTAATCAGAGAGTTTATTGCACATCACTTAAATCAAATTTCCTGGTGCTGTGAGGCGCACACAATCAGGCAGAGATAACTGCACAGAAAATCTCATGCAGGCRCGGTGCCTGTCTCTCAGAATTAGCTGCAGACAATGCAGAGCCGCACATCAATCAGGCAAATGACAGGGCTGCTGTGTATGATCAGACTCTTGTATTTGTGTCCCAAAATAGCTCTGCTAAAGATAATCARGGCCCACATTTCTGCCTGCAGATCGCTGTGCTGGCACACAGAGCAGCCCCCGACAGGGACTGCAGTGATGTGGGGAGCAGGTACGGGGTGGGGCAGGATGCAACTCCCTCTGCAGCCACAGCCCACAGAAATATTGCGGGAAAACAAAGCAAACAACGAATTAAAGCTTTRCCGAAGGGCTTTTGCTACACATTACACTGTGATCCGTGAAATCCAAGCTTTAGAGTTTGCAAATGCTAAGCTTTTAACGCAGTCTCTCAGTCGCTGTCCCTGTGGTTTTCAGAAGGTTTATTTGTGTTTTCTGTCTGAGTGAAGCGCCCTTGTCACTCTGGAATTACCCTCAGGCCTAGGGGAACAATCAGCAGCGGGGCCAGAGCTGATTTCTGCAATAATGGCTGGCAGCTGCTGAAATCAGGGAATCAGATGCCCATCACTTTCCAGCACCGTTATAACTTTATGTTAGTTATGTTATAACTTTATGTTAGTTATGTTATAACTTTATGTTAGTTATGTTATAACTTTATGTTAGTGCCCATCACTTTTCCAGCACTCTGTTATAACTTTATTGTTAGCGGGACACGGCCCCTTGCTCTCAGCTCACACTGCAGACAGCACCTGCTTGCTTTTTCCCCTCTGTGGAATGGCTTGGATAAAACAAATTCCTTGAGCCCATTTCAGAGGGGACAGTGACTCCACCATGTCCCTGGGCAGGCTGTCCCAGTGCTTGAAACCCTTTCYGGGAAGGATTTTTCCCAAAAATCCAGCTGAAGTCTCCCCTGGCACCACCTGAGGCCATTRCCTCTTGTCCTTGATGTTTGAGAGAGGAGACCCAGGCCCTCAGTGCCCTCCTTGCTCAGGATGGGTGCAAAGGCACAAAGGAACATCTCCAGGGAGATTTCAGACATTCAGAGAGACATTTCAGCTCTGCTCAGCTCCTGCTGCCCTCAGAGCAGCCGCTGCTCGTTTCACAGGTGGTGTCTGCAGCGAGCAGAGGCTTTCCACCTGCCCTGGACGTGCCAGGCTCACCTGGGGGCTCCCCTGGGGCCCCACTCACCTGGGCCAGGTTCAGGGCCGTGTGCTGGCCAGGGCTTGGCTTGGGCAGGCTGGAGGACACGTTCTGCAAGTGCCCCAGCAGGGACAGGCTGACGGGGAGCTGCCTCTGTGCTGGCTCAGCGCCGCCAGGATGGGCTGGTAGGCCTCGGTGGGGAGCTGCAGCAGGCAGAAAAAACAGCACGGACAGCCCAGGTTATCTGTATGGCCCCAGCAGGGCAGAAAACAGCACAGGACAGCCCAGGTTATCCTTACTGGCATCCAGCAGGGACAGAAAACAGCACAGGACAGCCCAGGGTATCCATACTGCATCTCAGCAGGGACAGGGCCGAGGGGAGCTGCCTCTGTGCTGGCTCAGCACCGCCAGGACAGGCTGGTAGGCCTCGGTGGGAGCTGCAGCAGGGCAGAAAACAGCACAGGACAGCCCAGGTTATCTGTATGGCCCCAGCAGGGACAGAAAACAGCACAGGACAAGCCAGGTTATCTTACTGCATCCCAGCAGGCAGAAAACAGCACAGGACAGCCAGATTGTCTGTATGGCCTCAGCAGGGACAGAAAACAGCACAGGACAGCCCAGGTTATCCGTATGGCCCAGAAGGGACAGAAAACAGCACAGGAAGCCCAGGTTATCTGTATGGCCCCAGTAGGGACAGAAAACAGCACAGGACAGCCCAGATTGTCTGTATGGCCCAGCAGGGACAGAAAACAGCACAGGATAGCCAGGTTAGCCATACTGCATCCTAGCAGGGCAGAAATCAGCACAGGACAGCCCAGGTTATCTGTATGGCCCCAGCAGGCAGAAAACAGCACAGGACAGCCCAGGTTATCCATTCTGCCCCAGCAGGGACAGAAAACAGCACAGGACAGCCCAGATTGTCTGTATGGCCCCAGCAGGGCAGAAATCAGCACAGGACAGCCCAGGGTATCCATACTGGCCCCAACAGGGACAGAAATCAGCACAGGACAGCCCAGGTTATCCATACTGGCCCCAACAGGGACAGAAATCAGCACAGGACAGCCCAGGTTATCCATACTGGCCCCAACAGGGACAGAAAACAGCACAGAATATCCCAAATTACCCATACTGCCCCCAGCAGGGACACAGCACAGAATATCCCAGATTATCAGTATGGGCCCAAGGAGGGAAGGAAGGAGGGAAGGAAAAGGAYAAGGAACATTATCAAAAAGGTTTTTAGCCTCCTGTATTTTCAAAGRTAATAGCAATACTTCAGAAGTTGCTACTTTTTTTCATTAGTTAATATAGTAAATCTTTTACTTAACAGGGAATTTCCTTTGTGTTCCCACCTTCCCACAGTGSCTAAAACTTCTGCCCATGCATGTCCAAAAGCATTTATAATTGAGGCATGAAAAMAAGTGCCATTAACAGAAATCAGGCAGGGAGGAGGGTGTGTAATTCTGATTTATGCACATTCTGCCATTGTGGGAAAGAGTCCTGAGCTCTGTCCTACCACAGGGCTTGTCGTGGTTGTCATCACAGACCAGGGGAGTGTTGAAGAGAGCAGGACTTGCACACCTGGGGAAATACAAACACAAATGAAGGTGTTACACATCTGGYTTTTTTATATCAGACACATAATTTTATATATAAATTCCCGCCTCAGGCTGGATCAMTTCCAACTGAAAGCAACAGATTTCTGTGGATTTTATTTATTTCCAGTACTGTAGCCACYCAGCCTTGTTTAAAAAATATTATTTTCCTGTTCTGTCATCAGTTTCAGTCCATCATCATATTACAGATGAGCATTGCAGTAGTTGAAGTCTTACACACTTAAATCTTGGTTTGCAAACAGGAAATTTCAAGTGTTATATCTCAATAAAAAAGGTGAGTGGTACAGTTACAACACTGAGATCCATCTTTCCCCTCCAGCWCCTTCCCCAACATTTACAGAAATTCTTTAGGGTTTGGGGTTATTTTAAATCCTCTGTCTRATCAGAAATAAATAATGATCTGTGGGCAGCTCTGACAATGTCATGGAAGATCCTGTTTTATTTCTGTGTGTGGGACAAGCTGGACTGGGACTGTTGGGGCCCTGGAAAAGGAGGGTCAGGCCCAGCTCCCCTGCCCAGCTGCTGGAGCTGACTCAGACCCCGAGGCTGAACTGTCCCAGTGCCAAACAAAATCACACCCACAGGGGCAAGCTCAGAAAACACAGATTTTCTGATGGGGAAAAGCCTTTCTGAATATCTGAGAAACATTCAAAGCCAGTGGAAATACTCCCAGTGCTTGCAGCAAAACTGAGGAACCCTCACATGGGAGAGCAGGGGTAGAAATGGTGCTGAAAATMACCAACTGAGCATGGCAGAAACGATTTGTCAAGACAGAGAGAATAAACTTGATTCTGGATGGCTTTTAGCTGCTCCATTTAAAAAATATTGATTCCTTTCTGTGATAAGGGATTTATTAGTCATTTGTGATAGAGAAATCAAATTTTCTTCTAATCTTCATCTGACCAAGAGTTATTATTTGCCAGGGCTGTGAAATCTCAGTGCAATCCAACATTAGCTGCATCCACAGGACTCATTTCTCTCACAGATCAAAAAGGAACATGAACATTCACTCAATTAAAAACCAGGCTGTCCTATTTCCTTATGTCAAAGCACATTACCCTGCTTCAACCCTGCTAGAAATCCCCCAAAATCAATAAATAGATATCATAGCCTTTCTACCTATGTTCATTACTATTGTAATACCCATTACCCTCTGAGAATATTCTCATGTCATACATTAAGTGGGAAATTTTGTAAAATCCAATCAGCCTATTATTTTAAAGTGAAAAGCCAAAAATTAAATTGCCACATCTCCCAGGTACTCCAAAACACCAGATCACATTAAAACAATGTTGGCTTGGACTTCTTCTAATTAAAAAAATATATACCTGGCATCCCTTTACATTTGAATTCCTAAGCCCCTGGAAAATACACATCCAGCTTCACTTTCAATTAAGAGGCATACATTTGTTTCTCACAGCATTCTGATAGTTCCACATGACACTGAAAAACCTGTGGAACTAGGAGTTTAGGAGAAAAACCCATCAACAGAGCAATTAATGCCAAGAAAATTGCAGGAAAGTCACAGGTGCTCACYGCATGAGCATCTCAAGGCACAAATCAAGGAGTTTGGGATGCAGCCTCCTGAAAACCAGCAGGGATTAAAGGGGGGATGCATGCAGAATTCTGCACAGCTCTGGAAAATCTGGGTTTAGCAGAATTGGAGAGGCCAGCAGGGTTTTAGAAAGGAGCTCCCAGCACTGATGTGCAGAATCAGATTTGGGGCCCAGAGACCCCCTAGTACAGCCCAGAGGGAAGGAGAGGGAGCAGAGCCCTGCACAGTAATTTATTCCCTGCAAGGACCCTCCCAGTCTGTCAGAGGGCAATGCTGGGAGCCCACAGGGGTCCAGGGGCTAAAGGGGGTTTAAAAGAGTTCTCACTGTGTTTATTTGAGCCATCCCTCCCTGGCAGTGGGACAGGGCACACATATTGATGAATTGGGGCAATTTGAAAAGCTGCTGCTCTGGGGTTTGGCAGCAGCACGTTCTTGTGGAGCTGCATTAATCACAGAGGGTGAATAATGGCAGCTGGAGCTGGACAGTGTTATAGTAACCCTCTATTGTTGTCAAAGATACAGCAGCCAAATGCAAAAGCATTTTTTCCACCATGACCAGAGCATTATAAACTTTTTAAAGATTGAATACTATGAAAAGTGAGCAGCCATTTCTCACAGGTGCCCTGCCCAGCCTGGCCCCAGCCCCACTCACCCAAGGCGGCAGTGAAGCACTGGCGCAACCTTGCGTGAGCTGATCTTTGCTTGTGGCCTTTTGCAATTGTATTTTAATTGTGAATAAATCCTTATCAATCAAATTGGCTAATTCATTTAAAACACAAACGATGAAAAGCGAGCAGCCGTTTCCCAGAGGCGCCGGGCACGCCCTGCCCCACTCACCCACGCGGCAGTGAAGTACTGGCGCCACTCACGCGGGCTCAGCGCCCTCTCCCAGATCACAAACTCGTCGAAGGCGCCACTGACGGAGCGTGGGGCCGCCCCTCCGTGCCCAAGCAGTCAGGGCTGGCGTCCCCGTAGTCATAGAACACCTTCCCCTTCGGGTCCGTGGTGCTCAGCGTGCCGTTCACGTACACCTTCAGGCCTTCCTCGACCGCCAGGTGAACAGGACGTGGGTCCAGTAGGGGACCTGCAAGGCAGCAGAGGCTCAGCAGGACGGGAGCAGCTCCAGCAAAGCCCATCCAGAGCTGGGTCCAGCAGAGGCACAGCAGGGCGGGAGCAGCTCCATCCACAGCTGGGTCCAGCAAGAAGGCACAGCAGGGATGGGAGCTCCAGACCCCATTCCAGAGCTTGGGTCCAGCAGCATGCACAGCAGAGCACAGCGGAGGAGCAGCTCCATCCACACAGTGGCGTCCCAGCAGTAGGCACAGGCCAGGGATGGGAGCAGCTTATCCAGAGCTTCCCTGTTGGACTCCCCCTGCCATGGAGCTGCCAGGAGGGCCAATGGTGAGCTATGGAATGCTGGTGCTGTGCCCATGAATCCTCACCCCTCTGGGGAAGCCCATGCCTGGCAGGATGCCCTCAGCCTTGCCTGAACCTGGGCTCACTGCAGCTCCATAAATTCCCCCTGCTGAGTGCTGCTGGCCYAGATCTGAGGGCTCTTCACTCCTGCCTCAAACTCAGCCCAGAGAGAGCAGCACAAGGACTGCAAGAGCTGGAGAACAAGCACATAAACCACTCTAAAGTTCTCACCATTCCCTTATTGTGCTTGAGAGGCAGAAAACACAATATTCATTTTCACTTGGACTGGATAATCCACAAACGTGTGAATTATTCTTGCCGTTTGCAGCTTTTCTCTTAAAAGAAGATTTCTGAACTGATTCATTAAGGTTTATGAAAGTGCTACCGTGAGTCCTATTTTAACAATGTACAGGCAGCCAAATTAGGGCCAGAAAATATTTATGGAATGCCATTAGCATTACTGGAAGACCAGCATTTGTTCCAGTCAGTAGATATTAGTGGTCCCCAGCAAGGCACAGTTTAGACAGAAGCAGTGAGATGTGTGATATACCAAAYTGTTTATTAATGCTATGGCTTGGCACAGGAAACCTGGCACTCAACAGAAACAGAATCATGAAGGCACCACAGAGCAGCCAGAGAGTTCCCAAATAAAGGCTGAATTCAGCAGAGAGCAGGCCTGGGGTGCCCTGGGAGCTYCCAGGGATGAATCTGCATTCTTTGCTCCTGTTCCCATGCAGACATGCAAGAACCACAGGAGTCAATGAGGACTCACTCCAGACACCTCTGCAAGCTGGGCCCAAGGGCTGCTGGCCATGGCAAGTGTTCTATTATACATCACTGCCTTCCTTTGGCATCTTATCCCTCCCTCCCCACACCAGGAGAGTTCTCCAGCACAGAGCTCTGTAGCTGTTTTTGTATGTCCCCTCCTCTTTCCTCGAGRTGTACTCTTCTCACCACCTCTGTCTGCAGGAATAAAGCAAAATGCAACAAAGAAATGGGTTTTTATATATATATATATAAACTTTACCTGGTGGGCTGAAGCTTGCTTTCCACTTCATCATGGCATTCCCCCGRGTGTAGAACTCCACGGAGCCCTCGCCTTCATTGGAGCAGATTTTGAAACCACTGGAGATAACCCGGCCACCAGAGGCAGGGAGAAGCTTGGCCTGCTGGTCCTGGGTCTTCCAGAAGAAGGAAAATGTTACCCCTGAGGAAAGGGAGAGGAGCCTTGAATGAAAAAACCGAGCGCAATTGAAAATTTCCAGTGTGCAGAGCACAGGCAGTGGGAATGCCTTTGAGCACAGATCATCTGCTGGCATCAACCAGGACAGCATCTTTAAAATCAACAAAGCTCCAGTTCTAATTTAACTTGCAGTTAGAAAAGACTAAATTTTCAGCAATRAACKCTCAATTGTCTTAGAAGTCAACAAAGTGTCCAGCCTCATTTTTAGATTTCATTCCAAGGAGGAAAGAAACAACGATTATTGAATAACATAATTTGGCAGCAAAAGTCAGTCACAATGAATGAGWGTCTCACCTTCGGGCCCACAAGCCTCTGGATTACTGATGCAGGAATTTCTGTAGCTCCCAAAGAAGAGAAAGGTGACTCCTTTCTTTTCKGTCACGTAAATCCCTTTGTTCACCATCCCTTCTACAATATCTAGAGCAAAACCAAATCCAGTTTAACACTCACATAAAGGAAAGCTTCCTGGAAACGTGATTTTAACAGCCTGATATAGCTCAGATGTTTATCTYGGTCCAACTGTGTGGCTTTGTCACTTTCTGTGTTTGTTTTCCTTTTTGGTGTTTGTGTTCCAGTTTGCCAGTTTTGTGTGTTCTGTTTCTTTGTTTGTTTCCATTTGTCAGTGGTTTGTTGTATTTTTAAAYACCACACAGACACCTCTTTTATTTCAAGTTTGTAAATATTACACTCATATCCACTCAGCTCTGTGGTTAACTAAGACTGACAAAACCCATACACCCAAAAATTATTATTTTATAGTAATCTGAGTAAACTTGATGCTTTGCAGAGTTTGGAATGCCAGATCCTTCCTAGAGGTGTCTTACCATGTTAGGCTGAGCTAGCAAATAAATTCTTTCACCAATTAAAATGTAACAAAATGGTGTTTCTTTTTTTCATTTTTTGGAAGGGCAAGCTGGTGATCAAACTCGTTTTCACTGAGAAATACCTGAATGAAAGATCCCTGACAGGGTGCACTCAAAGGCAGAAACAGATCTCCTGTCAGAAACCTCTGCTGGGGTGTCCTTGGCCCTTGGAAAGGCAATTGCTTCACCCAGTGGGGATAATGAGCAATTTATCCAATGGGGKTAATGAGTAATTTATCCAATGGGGATAATGAGTAATTTGTTTGCGATTTCCTTGTGTCCCTCCCACAGAACAGCACTGGTGGCTCCTCTCCCACCAGCTGAAGCACAGGAATGCTCTCAGCACAGAAACCTGGCGTTTGTTTGCTGCATTGTTAACTCATCAAGGCCTGAGTGCAGCTGACAGAAAATGATYGGGAGCTGTTCTTGTTTGTCCTGGCTGATTTCAGCAACGCAGACAAAGGGAAACCACAACCAAAAATCCCACCCAAAACCTCCTGCTGGGCTGAGATGCCTGCAGAGAGCAGAGAATGCTGGATTGCTGTTTCTGAGCAGACAAGGTCAGGTTTTGGTGTGGGATTCCCTGTTCCCACCATTCTTGGGATGGAATTTCTGCAAGGGCTGTGAGGGTCCAGAGCCCTGGGTTTGGGACCCTTCTGCAGAATTTCTTCTGGAAAAACATTGAGAAGAGCTGCTCTGAGGGAGCTCCAGCATGAGAAATTTTCCTTTTCTGAATGAATGCAGTGAATGCATGTTTCAATGTTCTTTTAGCTCATCTCAAATCCTTATTTAATTATCAGTTTTCAGATATCTGCCCCTCCCTTTGAGGAAGAAACCATCAAGTCCTGCCTCTAACTGACGGATAAAATTCAGTTCTTTTTAAAAATGTGAGTGTGCACTATGGAGTAAATCAAGCATTTCCAAGCTCTTCTCAAGGCACCTGAATTATAAATTCCCTCTGCAGGGAAGTTCCCATAAGGTGACACATTTCTGCTCCCCCAGCACTTCCTTGCCATGGGTGTCACTCTCTAATGTTCAATATGAACACACTTTATTATGTGAGAACCATGCAAATGGTCTATAAAGCAGATAAGAGAGGACTGGAAGGAATTAGGGTCATTTGAAGTTCACCATTAATAGAGTTCCCATTTGCCAGCATACTTTTACTGTTAGCGAATAAAAAAATAGTGGGTTTAGTATTGCAATATAAAAGTGTTACTATCTGAGCAGCCCAAGTGACAGCTTTACCATTTCCATCCTTCTGACAGGTTGATGTGAGTTAATACCTAAGGCACAGTGGGCACCAGGTCACATTTCAATTGCAGCCARACAGCACAAATGCAATTACTGAAATTAAGTGACTTTAAGCTGCTGTAGCTGCTTTCCAGTCTGCCAGGTTCCTGCCTGGGAGTTGGCAATTTCTGTGTGTGGACATTAAAAAATTAATATAAGGACATATATAGAAATTTTTGCTTCTCATTAAAAAACAAACAAACAAAAACCAAAACAAGCCATCATGTTAACCAAAGTTGTCACAACTGACAACACCTCACTCCCAGGCTTTGCAAATCTGCTTGCATTTGTCTTTCTTAACACGTCCTCTAAAACTATTATAAATCAGTTAAAAAGGGCTTCTTTTCCATTTCAGCCTTGAAAGACAAGAAAAAAATTAACCTGCTTATTCTCACATGTTCCTCTGAAATGTCACCTCTGTTTCTTTTAAGCATAATATCAATTTGTTTAGGTTTTGGAGGYTCCCTGGGGCCCTTCCTCCTGTGGGATTCATGTGGGGATGCCTCTCCCAGAATCCCAGCAATGCAGMTAACACTGCAGGGCTGCTTTTCCAGAATGTGTGACAGAAATAATAATAACAACAACAACAATAATAATAATAGCTTTTACCACACGAGCACTTGAACCCAAACCCAGAGTTCACTCTGAATCCGAGGTTACAAGAACCATCCACGCCTGACAAATGCAGAACAAAAAACCAGCAYTTCCTCACCTACAGTTGCAGAGAAGTTAGAGTAGGCAGAGTCATTGGTATTTACAAAGGTAGAGTTATGGGGAGGAAGCACAGTGAAGTTGTGGATTCTTAGAGCTGGGTGGAACAACAAAAGAAAACAGGCAAATGAGCAAACAATGAATAAACACCATCAGTAATGAATTGGCCAGTTCATATCTCTCACACAGCACAAATCACAGATCTGCTGACTGAAATCTGCCCTGGGCTCCACCTGCTCAGGGAAAGGCAGAGCCACTGGAGGAAGGTTTCCCTCAGGTACTGAGCAGAGAAATCTGTAAAAACCCAGCTGGAAATGGAGAAATGGGCCAGGCTCTGCTCATTTGTGCCCACAGAGCAGATCAGAGCAATGGGCACAAATCAAAATACAAGAAACTCCAGCCAAATATCAGAAAAACTTTGAACTTTTTTATGTCTGACCATAAGGTTTTATTCTCTGTTTTTTTCCTCTGCTTTTGAAAATTTAACAGTATCTTGCACACTGTAATTGTTTACCCTGGGCAGGCAAATAAAGCCTGATGAAAAGCCCATGAAAGTAGATGGAGAGACATTGATTTGGCATTTAGACCAACCGAGCTCACAGAACAAAAAGACAAATGCTCTTCGGAAGAGAAAAACACACACAAACCTCCAGATAAAAATGCATGGCAATCGAGGGGCCAGATGAAAAACCTGAGCACGGCCACTTTCTTTTTACTTGCTATATTTTGAGCTGATTGTTTCCTTTCAATTGCTGCTAGTGCTGAGATTTCCAAAGCATTAATTTGCTGCCACACTCGCAGCACACGAATGCTTTGAGAGATATAAATCTGGCTTCACACACAATGACTTCAACAAATAAAATGGATTAACATGACAGACAGATCATGGTGCTTCAAGGATTTAAGAGCAGAAACATGGAATGAAAATAATTGCATGGTATGATGAGTGGAAAACAAGGCAGACTCTGCAATAAACAAAGAGTTGTGTAATCAGAATGGAGCCCACACCAAGCAAATTGTCACCTGGAGTAGATTACAACAATAAAGAACACTTTTCTTGCATATCAAAGTGAACTATCAGATAGATAAAACCTCTGCTGGAGGCAGCTGAAATGATATCTGTGTGTGATAAGGCACAATATAAACAAGGGGAGGAATCTGAGCCATCCAGGGCAGCACTGCAGAGACAAACACCTCTGGCTACTGAGGTCCCCTGCAAGTAACTGCAAGACAAAATCCACCCAATTTGTTCAGCAAAGTGCTGCAGCTGGCTCATTTATACATTTCTTTATCACCATGTTGTAARAGGAATCCAAAGAGATTGCTSCTGTGAGCCAGAARCTTTCCTGCAAGTGAAGGTTGGCAGCACCAGGAACTTCATCTGTTCTGCTTTCTCTCTTCCAAGGCACTGAAATATTTCTGYATTTTGCTGAAGTAAAATTAAACTAAATTTGAGAAACAATCTAACATCAATTGTCCTTTTCCAAGAGCTGTATTTTATATATATATAATTTTCAAAACAGCTTGGTTGTAACGTGCTTGCCAAGACAGTGCTAGATATGGAGCACCTCACTCTTTTTGAAACCACGTGGAGTCCAGGGTCAGAAAATTACTTTAACACACTTTTAGAGAACCTATGTGGCAACTTCTGTAAGCCAAATTATTATTCTCTTGCAGTCAGRAGGAATGCTGCCATCAGCTCCTAATGGGAGCAGAATATTGCCCAGATCTATTTCTGGCAGGCAATCCCATTSCTTTCAGAAATGTTGTGGAAAGGGCTCAAAGTTTAGGCTTAAAACACTTGAARGCCTCTCCAATGAAGAGATTTAGATATTCATAGATCAGAGATTGACTTTGCCATTTCTGGCAAAGGGAGCTCTGGGGATGCCCAGCTGGCGGCTCTGGGGATGCCCAGCAGCACATCTGGAGCTGGCCAAGGTGTCAGAGGGGCAAAATCAGCTCCTGGGGAGTCCTGGGGACCCCGAAACTCAGAGGGGAGAGCTCAGCTCATTCCTGGGGAGGGAGGGACACCCCCACAGCTCTGGGGGACCTGAAACTCAGAGGGGAGAGCTCAGCTCACTTCACACCTGCAAGGGCACAGCTCTGGGCACCTGAGCCCCAGAGGGGAGAGCTCAGCTCATTCCTGGGGAGGGAGGGAGGGACACCCCCACGGCTCTGGGACCCTGAGGGCTGCCCCTGCACCCCTGGCAGCAGAAATGCCATTCCCTCTGGGTCCCACAGTTCCCACCCTGGCTCATCAGGGACAGCTTTGCCTCAGCAAATCTCTCCCGATTTCGCCCAGCTGGAAGAAGAATTTAACTTCTATCAGCTCAGGCTGCACTAAGGAAACTCCCAAAGGCAGATAGAAATGAGTGAGAGGGCTCCAGACGAGAGCCTACAGCACATGAAGGTTCAGAGGTGCCTGCGGAGCTTGGGCACTGAACTGCCCCCAAAGCAAAGCAGAGCCAGAGAGCCCTGGGTGCCCTGGGCACYCTGTGCATGCCCCAAACCAGCCAYCAACAGGGSGATCTCAATGGCTCCTTGGATCAAKAACCTCTTCTCTTTATAGKRTCAGCAATGCARGCCCAGCCCATAYCACCTCGGAGAACACTCCATAAAAATCAGAAATCACAAATACAACARCATTTGGGTATCGGAGCCCTGCAAACACATTAACTGGGGAAAAAGCCCAACCTCCGAGCTACAGAACTGATCCCCTGTGCCATCTCCTGCAGGCAGGCAGGGAGCRGAGCCCCTGCCAGGGCCAGGGAAGGCTCTGGTACCTCCGTTGGTGTCCCGGAACTCGTGAATCCCATCCACGTCTGCCAGGGGCCAGTAGTGGGAGGCTGACGCCAGGACTTTGAACCCTTTCAAGAAACACAGGCCAGGAGATTATTAAATTAAAAGAGCAGCAAGGTGTGTAACAAGTCTCCACAGAAAATAACCATAAAAGAGGTCAAAAGGTTAAGTAAACCAAAATATTTTATGTAAATCAAGCGTGGCACACAAGCGAGGCCATAAATCAAAGCAGCAGAGMAGATTAAAGCCTTATCACTGATTAACCACTGCAGAAAACCTGCTTCTAAATCCCAGCTGATTTTCCTTCTAATTGCACCTCAAACGTGTCACAATCCCTGACTGAAGCTCTGCTGGTGGATGTGGCAGCACCCACTGCAGCTGAGGAGTCACTCCAGAGTCATTCCAGATTTTCCCGAGGTTTGGAGCAGTGGGAACAGCCCAGAGCCCTGGGAGCTGTGTCCTTGGCCTCTGTGGTTCATTCCACACCTTTCTTCACCCTGCAGATCAAACCTTTGGCCCCTTTGCTCTGTCATGTTCCTGTCCTGGATACACCAGAGTTTGATATCAAGGARATGAAGGTGCAAAAACTTTAATAAAGTGGCTGATGCCRCCCTGGAGAGCACTTTGATGGCCTCCATCCTCATGGTGCAGTGTCTGACGTGTGACAAATCCTAAGATTTATTTTTTTGAGTGCAAAGTTGATAAAATTGCTAAACTTCACAATAAGCAATTGCAGGTCTGAGGAAACAGAACTCCAAGTTCTGCATCTTGTGAGGGTACAAGAACTACTCAGACTCACTTCCAACATCAACCACACCAGAGATATCTAACAAATGATTCATAACTGAGTTCATTAATTCAGGATCTATTCTTAGCCCACCTAACTCAGTGTTTGCTGTTGCCATAGAGGCTTTCCCTCAAGGAGGGAGCAGAGCACAGACAAGCTGGGAATGTCCCATGGGATGGAAATGGGAGGGACACGGGAGGGAAATGGGGTTCTGTGGTTCTCCATCTCCTCTGGGGGCCTGGAGGGCACAGAAGGGCACAGCTGGCACGGACGGGCCGAGGGCACTGCAGCCTTGGAGCACCCACAGCAAGCACACAAAACAAAACCCAAAATTTCCAGGCACCCCCAACTCAGCTGAGACCTCTGGATCAASAACCTGTTTGCCCTGAATGCAAAATCCTTTCACAGGCAGTGACCCCGCTCAGGAGAGGCCCCAGGGCTGGTTCCAACCAGCAGCACCCCGCAGTAAACCCTGCATCCAAAGCAGCAGCACCCCTGCAGCAAACCCTGCACCCAGCAGCAAACCCGGCACCCCAAGCAAAACCTGCACCCCCAAGCAAACCCTGCACCCCAAAGCAGCAGCAGCCCTGCAGCAAACCCTGCACCCCAAAGCAGCCAGCACCCCTGCAGCAAACCCTGCACCCCAAAGCAGCAGTATCCTGCAGCAAACCCTGCACCCTACCCCAGCCTGTTGGCATTCCCCACTTGGGGCAGCAGGGTTTCCCCTTTGTTCCACCAGCCAGAGGCCACAGACCCTCGTTTTTAGGAAACAGGACTCCTTTTTCTTGGTGCAGCAGAAGCCATGAATTACTCCTGCAACAGACGTGGCCTCTCCCCATCGCCCTGCCTTTTACTTGAGAATAATTACATGTGGTTAAAGCTGAAAAAAGCAACCCAGGGGCTGGCAAAGCAGTAAAACTGTACTTGCACACCACCATGAGGCTTGAGGTTAAACTATTTATATAAACAGAAGAACTCTGCAGTTGCACACACAAACCCCTCTGAGCGCTGAGGGAGTTTTTCACATTGGAAACAGATGAGAAATCCTTAATCTGCTCTGTGACTGATTTAAACCCAAGCGTGAGGCTGGGAGGAGYGGACAGGAGCTGAAGCCACGCCAGAGAACAGCAAAGTGAACAAACTGGCACATGCAACTGCTCAGCGCTGAACCCAAAACGCTGAACATGGGGGGAAAGGGAAACAGTCTGTGCAGAGATTTGATTCAGCAACTCACACTCAGCAAAGCGAGCATAGGACTTTCCCACTTATCAAATACAAGGCATTTTCCTCCAAACGTGTTTCTCTCCAGAATATTCCGTGGGTGGGGTGCTGAATTCACAGCGCCCGGGACAGTCTGACACTTTGGGCTATCCCATCCTTAATACAGGCTGGCACTCAAACATGGGCTCAGCTTCCCTGGGGTACTAAGGGAATTAAAAACCCCCACAAACTGCAGAAAAAGCCAGCAAGCACTCAYGCACATTGGCACGAACTGGAAGCAGAGCATTCCTTACCTGGGTGTTTGGGGAGCTGSGAATGGTTCCCGTACACCTGCACATAAAACATCCCACAGTGAGACAAGGCGAGGCAAAACCTGCGACGAGCAGTCCAAGCACCCCTCAAGACCGAGAGGAATCGGAACATTACCTGATATTTCTGCTGAAATAAAATCAGCAAGGAATAATGGCAACAGAGCAGCGATAACAAACTCTCCATGGTCTATGTAAGGCTAAAGTACAGCTGAGCTCAAACTCCTGTAAGATTCCAATCATAAGTTTTCCTTTGCGACTTRTGGTATCAAAAAGCACATTTTCCAGGCAGGTTCAAAAGGTCCATTCCTTCAGTGCTGGCAAAATATCCTTCCAGACCCTCCAAGCGTTGTTTTCCTGCTTCACCCTTCGGTATCTTCATTTAACTCCGAATAAASTCCCGCGGCCGGAGGAAAACTCTCAGAAACGCGCAGCAAACCCCGGAGTTGTGCTGTCCCGTGGCAAGAAGCCCAACGCTTCTATTCCAGCGTGTGCCAAAAGAGAAAAGATCTGGTTTGCAACTTTCTGTCCGCGGTCTGCGCTCCCCGCAGCTCCGCTCGGGAGGCGCTGCAGGGAGAGGCACTGCTGTGACCCCGGGGAAACTCCCTGTCCGCTCCCAGCTGGGCTGAAATGGTCCGAAATGGTCCGAAATGGGCTGAAATGATCCGAAATGGGCTGAAAAGATCTGGTTTGCAACTTTCTGTCCGCGGTCTGTGCTCCCCGCCGCTCCGCTCGCTCCCGAGCTTGGGAGGCGCTGCTGTGACCTCGGGGAAAACTCCCTGTCCGCTCCCAGGTGGGCCCAGCTGGGCTGAAATGGTCCGAAATGGTCCGAAATGGGCTGAAATGATCCGAAATGGGCCGAAATGATCTAGTTTGCAACTTTCTGTCCGCGGTCTGTGCTCCCCGCCGCTCCGCTCGGGAGGCGCTGCAGGGAGAGGCGCTGCTGTGACCCCGGGGAAACTCCCTGGCGGCTTCCAGGTGGGCTCAAATGGGCTCAAACGGGCTGAAATGATCCGAAATGAGCTGAAATGGTCCGAAATGAGCTGAAAAGGGCCGCAAGGAGCGGCGCAGTCCCGCCCGTCCCGCTCACGCCGCTCCCCAGCCCGCACCCTGCGCTGATGTCAGCGCTGCCCTCCAGCCCCGTCACCCTGCTCCTTCCTATTCCTGTCCTTTTCTATCCATTCCTGTCCATTCCTCTCCGCTCCTGTCCCCGTCCCGCCGCTGGGAGCGGCCCCAGCCCCGGCAGCGGGGGGAGCGCCCCAAAATCCGCACCTGGGAGAGACCGCGGCCGCACCAGCCCAGCGCCCGCAGCTCAAACGGCCCCGAAACCTGACACCTGCCGATTAAAAACACCTGACACCTGCCGATTAAAAACACCTGACACCTGTTCATTAAAAATAACGATTGACACCTGTTCATTAAAAATAACAATTGACACCTGCCGCTTGAAAACAACACCTGACACCTGCCGATTAAAACCAACAAACCCAGGGTGTGTTCTGTCCGAAGAACGCTTTAAAAGCGCTGATTGGAATCACATGGCGCTCCCCGGGATTGGTTTTACCTTATCTGTACCGAGCAGGGGAAACTGAGGCATTCCTCATCTCACCGCTTTCCTTACAGCTGCACACAGTTAGGAAAAATCTTCTGCAGTTGCTACTTTGCTTCTTGTTTTAGTAAAAATAATTACATGTCAGTATTTTATAAGAGTCTCCCAATTACACTCAATGTCACAATTAACCAGCATTTTACATGTAAAGGAAAAATAGCAGCTAGAACTAGCTGATATTCTTAATTTTATCTGCTCTTCTGTGATAGTCGTGTCTTCAGTTCTCTCAAAGTTCTTTATTTTCAGCCAAATAAACTGAAAGACTACTATTTAAAACAAAATTTGATGACTTCTTCCCTGCATTTCCCTATCAACACCTGCTTACCTGTAGCTATTCTGTACCTGCACCTATTATCCTGTATGGAGATATCCTGTGCCTATTCTGTTCTCCTGTATGGAGATATCCTGCACCTATTCTATTATCCTTATGGAGATATCCTGTGCCTATTCTATTACCCTGTATGGAGATATTCTGTACCTTGCACCTATATCCTGTATGGAGATATCCTGCACCTATTCTATTATCCGTGTATGGAGATATCCTGTGCCTATTCTGTTCTCCTGTATGGAGATATTCTGTCTATTGCTTTCTTCCTGTATGGAGATATTCTGTGCCTATTCTGTTCTCCTGTATGAGATTTCTGTCCTATTCTGTCTCCTGTAGAGATATCTGCACCTATTCTATTATCCTGTATGGAGATATCCTGTGCCTATTCTGTTCTCCTGTATGGAGATATTCTGTGCCTATTCTATTATCCTGTATGGAGATATTCTGTGCCTATTCTGTTCTCCTGTATGGAGATATTCTGTGCCTATTCTGTTCTCCTGTATGGAGATATTCTGTGCCTATTCTGTTATCCTGTGTGGAGATATTCTGTACCAATTCTGTTCTCCTTTCTGGAGATATCCTGCACCTATTCTCTACCCACACCTTTTCTGTTCCCCTTTCTGGATATTCCACAGCCCCAAGCCCCTCACACTGTGTGGATGCTCCGAGGTTACCCAGGTTCAGTGCTATAGAATTTCAGGATTTAAATAAAATGTGAGTTTTTGGTTGCAATCCTGATTTAGGACCCATAAAAAGAACAATTTTGAAAATTCTGAAGTTTTGAATGTCAGTTCCTACAAAAATGAGTGATGCCCAGGCTGGCTTTTGCCTATTTCCCTCCAGCTTTTTTGAGAATTCCCCCTCATCAGTGMGAGCCACAATCTCCTGGATATCCTGCAGGAAGAGGAGGAATTCTGTGCAAACCCTATAGTGACAATTAGAGCCATTCTTACAAATAGCACAGAGTTGCAGCTAAAAATCCTGAGGAAAAGCTAAAATGTAAAAAGAGAAGGACAGGAATTTGAAACATTTGCCAAGAGGGGCCTGTCAAGGGACAGAGCATGCTTACCAAAACAACGGTGAGGATCCAAGCAAACAAGCTCCCTGCCAGAAATTTCTGCAGAAACAGCAAACTGCYAGCAGACACTGGAGACTGCCTGCAGAAACAAACTCTGAGTTTATTCCTGGGCTGCCCTGGAACACGATCTGCAAAAGCCACACAGGGCAGACCGGGCAGCACCACCAGGGCAAACTGGAGTCACTGGGAGGGCACCAGGGAGGCTCGGGGAGCCCAGCAGGGAACGGAGCTCCTTCACAATCCTGGGGGGTTCCTGGAGCCTCCTCCGGGTCCCTGCAGGTCCTTGCAGGTCTCTGGAGGTCACTGAAGGTCCCTGTGGGTCCCTGGAGACTCTTTTGGGTCTCCAGAGGTCCTTGCAGGTCCCTGCAGGACCCTGTGAGTTCCTGGAAGCCCTGTCAGGTCCCTGCAGGTCCTTGCAGGTCCCTGTGGATCCCTGGAAGCCCTTGCAGGTCCTTTCAGGTCCTTGCAGGTCCCTGGGGGTCCCTGGAGACTCTTTTGGGTCTCCAGAGGTCCTTGCAGGTCCCTGCAGGACCCTGTGAGTTCCTGGAAGCCTTTGCAGGTCCCCGGAGGCCCTTGCAGGTCCCTGGAGGCCCTGTCAGGTCCCTGGAGGTCCTGTCAGGTCCCTGGAGGTCCTGTCAGGTCCCCGGAGGCCCTTGCAGGTCCCTGGAAGCCCTGTCAGGCCCCTGGAGGTCCTTGCAGGTCCCTGTGAGTTCCTGGAAGCCCTGTCAGGTCCCTGGAGGTCCTGTCAGGTCCCTGTGAGTTCCTGGAAGCCCTTTCAGGTCCCTGCAGGTCCCTGGAGGTCCTGTCAGGTCCCCGGAGGTCCTGTCAGGTCCCCGGAGGTCCTGTCAGGTCCGTGCAGGTCAGGCTGGGGCCAGCACGGGGACAGGAGGCAGGAAAAGCTGCAGCTGCATTGCCCAGGGAAGGACCAGGCAGCCCGGGTGAGAAGGCTCTGCAGGCTGTGCTACACCTGTACCAACACCTGAGGAAAGCACAGCAGCGATCCCGGAGAGCGCCTGACCCCGCGGAACACAATCCATTTGTAATTTCACTTTCCTCCCCTCGTTCCCGCTGGAATCGCCCATTTATTCAGCCCGTGAGAGCTGGAGCGCGGCTGGGACTGAATCCGTCAGCAAACACCCCGGGAAGGAGCGCTTTAGGAGCCGAMAGATCGTGTAAAACTCCCACAGCACGGTCTCCACTAACCGGTGGATAAATATCGTGGATTACAAGGACTCCGGCCGGGCTGTCTGTCTGTCTGTCTGTCAGTGACGGGCGCTGTCAGGCAGTGATCACAGCGGACAGACCGGCACACACCCGCTCACACTCACTGCCAGCCCTCCTGCCCATGGGCACCCAGCCGAGCGCCCGTGCAGGGCATTTATTGAATTCACTGACCCAAATCGCCCGCCGCTGTGCGAACCATCCACCCGCCCTTCGCTCCGGAGCCGCTCAGGTGTGCCCGCGGCAATCTGCTGAGATCCGCACGTTAAACACTCATTGCCAGCTGCACACCTTCCCGGAGCCCATGGGCACCCAGCCGAGCGCCCGTGGAGGGCATTCATTTATTGAATTCACTGACCCAAATCGCCCGCAGCTGTGCGAACCCATCACCCGCCCTCGCTCCGGAGCCGCTCAGGTGTGCCCGGGGCAATCTGCTGAGATCTGCACGTTAAACACTCATGTGCCAGCTGCACACCTTCCCGGAGACCGGGGAATGCTCCTTRCCCTCGGTGTGTCCCCATCAGTCCCTGCTAATGGGGGCGCTAATTGGCCAGACTAATTGGAGATCGGCTCGGGATGCAGCGGCACGGAAAACGCAAACCTCCCTTACCCGGGAGATCTGTGCTTTAAAAAAGGAGAAAAAATCGATTCTCTCAGGTGTTATCGCCTTATCAATCTGCACCGACGTAGGGGATGCGGGTGAGCCAGAAAAGGCTGAGCTGCGCTTTTCCTTAAGGTTTGCAGCACAGCAATTCTGTTTTCCTGCGGGAAGTGCTTCTAAGCCTGCAAAGAGCCCTGAAAGTGCTGAAAAAACTCCTCAGAGGCAGCAGGAACTGAGGGTTTACAGCTCTGCCCGGCACAACACGCTCTGAAACGCCACCTAAATATCCTCGAAATACCCAAAATACCTAAACACCCCGTGAATATCCACAGCACCCTCCTAAATATCCTAATCACCCTCTGAATACCCAAAACATCCTCCTAAATATCCTAAACACCCTCTAAAATATCCTAATCACCCTCTGAATACCCAAAACATCCTCCTAAATACCCTAAATACCCTCTGAATACCCAAAACATCCTCCTAAATACCCTAAATACTCTCTGAATATCCTAAATACCCTCTAAATATCCACAACACCCTCCAAAATATCCTAATCACCCTCTGAATAACCACAGCACCTCCAAAACCCCCTGATAGAGGGTGGCCACTGCACAGCTCCGCTCCCCAGGACAGATCAAGTCATTAACAATGTTTTGATTCAGCCATTAACGATGTTTTGATCAAGTCATTACCGATGTTTGGGTCAAATTGTAATTAACAATATTTTGGTCAAGCTGTAATTAACAATCTGATCTTTTGGTGGAATTCCCCAGCCCATCCCATGAGATCTCRGAGCTGACAGAGCTGGGAAGGACAGACTGAGCAGCTCAGATGGAGAAAGGAAAACAAACACAAACCCTGCAGTCAACTCAGCAAGGCCAACGCTAGCAGGGAAAAATATTTTTCTAATTAAGAATATGAGAAGTTGCTGGTGGAGGCCAGAAAACAAAATACAGCGTTTTGGCAATGCAATTTAGGCCTAATCAAATGAAAATGCTTTTATTGTGCAACATATGTAATGTTAAGCTGATTTTATATTTAGATTAGATAGATAGATAGATAGATAGATAGATAGATTAGATACATGATAGATAGATAGATTGATGATAGATAGATAGATTGATGATAGATAGATAGATAGATAGATAGATAGATAGATAGATAGATAGATATTCCTTATGAAAACATTAAGACACTGATGATTCAAAGACCAATTTAGCAGGTAGATAAAACCATACAATAAATTAGATAAAACCATACAGTAAATTATACATTTAAAGTTTCCCTAAGTGAGGTCCCAGCTCCTAACAGAGTTATTGGATTGGCCCTTTTATTGCCTATTTTCTGTTCATTGGACATCCTTTGCATCTTGATAGTGCCTTGAGTATCTGACTCCATGCACTGAAGGAAACATTAGATTTTTGCTAAGCAGTTTAGGATTTTGTGCKAATCTCAAAGATTTAATTTAATCAAATCTTTGATTATCTGAGTCTTAATGTCAAGCTTACATAAAATTGGATAATTGTARAAATACAATGTTTTCCAAATCCTTTTTTTATGTGATTAAGCCCAATCCTTTTTGCCAGAAGCCTCTGTGTGTCACTGGGTATGTTCTGGGACCACTCAGGTACTCAGATCTTCCTAATTACACAAATACTAAGATAATGTTTATAATATTAGATGACAATGGTGAATAATCCCTAAATGGTGATGAATGCTGCCTCTAGGATCTGTGCCAGCTTTTCTCCTGCAGTTGCACAGCTTTGCCTTCTCTCAGGGCAGGAGCAGCTCCTGCAGGGCTGAGCAGGGCCCAGGGGAAGGCGGCAGCAGCACCTGAGCTCTCACAGCACGGACAGCACTGCCCTCATCCCGGGGGAATCGCTGCCCTGACCTGGGTGTCCTGCTTCAGACCAGCAGTGTGGGAACTCTGCACATCACTCGGGATGTGAGGAGTATCCCGAGACCACGTCGGGAGCCGAGACCCCCTCGGGGGGCTCGGGGATCTTGGCATGATGCCCGGAACACTTGGTGGTTGGACTTTGATCCTGCAAGTGAATTGCCAGTTTGGTATAAAGGCTGGAAGATCACACGGGTTCAAAGGGTGTTTTTATAAGGTGTGCACAGGGTGAAAATGTAGATTTTAGGATTTTTAGTATTAGGGTAATGGGGACAAGATGGAGGGAACAGGGCGTGTCTCGTCCTTCTRCTTTCTTCTTCTTGTTCTCCATCTTCTGCTGTGATGTTGGCACCTGGGGATTGGTTTGGGATAGAGGTGCACTGTCTAACATGGGTGATGGGTATTGGAAAGTACAGGTAAATAWGATATACGTAATTTGTAGTACAAAAGATGACGCAGCCTCGTGGGAGGGCGGAGAGCGTTGTGGCTGCCGTGCTGGACAGACCTCTGTCTGGCAGGGAGAAAATTTTTTAGATAAGATAAAATAAACAACCTGAAGACCGAACACCAGAGAGTCCAGTCTCGTTCTTCAGAACCTGGAGCCATTCCCTGGACCACCCAGCTCAGCTCGGGGGCAGAGAACAAGCAGCCGACCCCGAGACAGCAGGACACACGGCGAGGGCTGGGCACAGAGCAGAGATCTGGC
Organism: Sporophila hypoxantha; assembly: GCA_002167245.1. NCBI lineage: Eukaryota > Metazoa > Chordata > Aves > Passeriformes > Thraupidae > Sporophila > Sporophila hypoxantha. The sequence continues at coordinate 483,762 of NDFG01000145.1, forward strand.
CCCCAAACCCACACTGACTGCAGTCACCGCACCTGAAACGCAGCTCAGCGCTAATTCAGAGGCAAGGAGACAATTCCAGAACGAGTCCCATCCCTCGGGCGCTCAGCCCTGGCTCCTGGGCAGCACCCACAGCACAGCCAGCACGGATTCTCCTCCACAGCCCCCTGAGCCCTGGGCTCCGGCGGGTTTGAGCCTCACCCTGCTCCATAACCGCAYTAATCGCTCACATCTGTCCCTGGAACAGCCATCCCAAAGAGCCCAAAATCACAGGACACACCCTGGAATCCTGGAACTGCCTAAAAACATCTCTTCAAAACAATAAATGGAAGAAAAGAAAAGAAAATCCKATTTGTATCTGCCATTGTTCTTCATGCACACTGCAGGAAAGTAAACTGGAATAAAATCAACCATTCAAAATGTGATTTGSACTATGAAAATGGATATGATATGGAGATCAAAGAAATCCCCCTGTCTTTTTCTGYAGGATTTGTCAATCTCCCTGTGATTTTCAGAGGCTCCTTAGAGAAATGTCATTTTCAGACGATTGATGCAACCTGATTCATATCCCTTTTCATTAGTTAGAAATTCAGATTTTTCAAGAGATTAAGTGTTTCCCTTCTGGGCTCTAACACTTTTTAGCATATGCAAAGTCAGCTGGGATGAAYATCAGGAGATGGAAACACCAAGGAATGCCCAGCACACCAATCTGTAGAGTTAAATAGGGAGAAACAGCTCTGTGGCCAGGCCAGTGCCTGTYCAAATGGCAATACAAACTCAGCATGTCCGGTTTGCAACAGCCAGGGAAATTTGCCATGTGTTTAGGAGCAGGATTTTTTGCTCAGAGAGAATAAAACCATTAATCCTCTGCTAGTAGTGAACCACTGGGAGCCCCCATCCACTCCACAGGTGGAAATTAAAATACAAATCAGCCTGGAAAGTGCTTTAGTGACGAACTAAAGCAGACAGCATTGTTTTCTCATCAAAAATATCTGCTGTGTTCTGTGGGATGTTCTGCTGGATAGATGGATGACTTTTTCCCCAGGTGAAGCTATACTTTATTTCAATGTCAGTTATCAATATGTTGGCTGTCTGCCTGTAATAAGCTCTGATTTTAACAGTTCTTCACATAAATGTGATGAATTGTGGGAAGGATGATGGTGCTGCCTGCGCGGTGCTGTGCTGACAGCATTAGGGCAAAGGAATCCACCTGCAGTGCTCCGTCTGGGTGTGTTTCACGCTTCTGGCGGATTTCACCTGTAAAAATGTAAAAATCAACGTGAAAATGCAAAACTCAASGTAGAAATGCAAAAATCAATGTAAAAATGTACAAATGAGCGTGGAAATCCATTTCCGGAGGGACCGAGAGCCGCTGGGCGGGCGGCGGCCGCCACCGCGTGGCCGAAATTGGAACTGCAGCGGGGTCCGGAGCAGCGGCCCGGAACGGCCCGGAACGGCCCAAAATCAGCCCGGAACGACACAAAATCGGCCCGGAACGGCTCAAAACCAGCCCGGAACGGCCCAAAATCTGCCCGGAACGGCCCAAAATCGGCCCCGAACGGCCCAAAATCGGCCCGGAGAGCCCCAAAATCAGCTCGGAACGGCCCGGAACGGCCGAAAATCGGCCCCGAACCGGCCGAAACCCAGCCCGGAACGGCCCGGAACCACGCAAAACCGGCCCGGTACGGCCCGGAACCGGCCCAAAATCAGCTCGGAACGGCCCGGAACTGGTCAAAAATCGGCCCGGAACAGCCCAAAATCGGCCTGGAACCGGCCCGGAACCGGCCCGGCGTGGCCCCGCCTGCTCAGAGGCTCCCCCCTGCTGCACGGGAAAAGGGCATTAATTAATTAATGCATTAATTCTGCAGGGACTGCCCGGTGTCCATCGGAGCCGCTCACTGCTCACTCCGTGAGCTGAGAGCCGCTCCCGGCTGCTCTGAGCCTGGCCGAACCTGCAGGGCCCTGTCCCAGGCAGCTCTTCCACTCACAGACCTGGCACAATTCTCACTTGCTGCAGTCTGAAATAAGCGTTACACCTAGACCTCAACTTAGGTATTCCAATAAAACAAAACATCCAGTACAAGGAAGAAACAAAAGTACCAGATCCAGAATCAAAAGACAATGAATAATGCCAAAATTTGCAGATTCCTTGTTAATTATGACCCACCTTTTAATTTATAAATGCAACAAAGCTCTCTGGCTTGAGCTCTTTCCCTAAACCTGCCCCTGCCCAGAGAACCCACTCCTAGACCCAGGAATCTTTCTGTTATCCATTGAAAAAGTCTGACGGGAAAACTAACCTTTGTATTCTCKGTCTAAACAAAACACACAGTGCTCCCCTCCAGTGCTATTTTGAAAGGCACCAAGATGGAAAAAAGCCATCAGCAAGTTWCCTCTGGTTTTGTGCAGTGGCAAGTTCATACAGCAGGAGCAACYGGAACTATTATCACTGCTGGGAAATCAGACTGGAGCAGACTGTCCACTGAAAAAGGTTCAGCACAAAAACCATTTGTTATGGACTTAATTTGCTGTCTTTGGCTCAGCACCTTGTGCACAGACTTGAAAGGCTGCATCAGGAAGGGTAAAATCAGTGACTTTTCAGCAATCCCAGGAGGAGGGACACTGGGGGAGGTTTTCTTCTTTGATGCCATAGATCACCACAACCTTGAGGAGCTTCCAGTTTTTGACTGTTTTACAGTTGGTTTTCAGTCCTTGCTAATAAAGTGTCAACACAGAAATAGGCAATTCCAAGCAACCCATAACTGCCTCCTAGAAACCTGAACTATATTAATAGCATTCCATTTTCAATGTTTGTATTAAATATATTAAACCCATAAGTTTAGAGGAATTTGATCCGCTAAAACTTCTGGTAATGTTACTATAAATATGAGGGTACCTGCATTATTTAAAATCAAGAATTAACAAGGACTAAACAAATGCTGCAAGTYGGCTTTGCTCCACTCCACAAACATTGCAAATTGAAGATTCCTTGACAGCAGGATGAGCATTGCCATCTCTCCCAGAGCTTGGGAGATGCACTGAGGATCAGAGCCAAGCTCCCAGGCTAGGGCAGTCTCCAAGCAGCTTTTTCAGCAGGAACCACCCCAAGGGCAGGAGCTGTCAGGCAGGTGAGCTGTGACAATGACACCACACAAACCCAACTCCAGGCTTGCTGCTGCCTGTTCTTCTCTAAGGGCTCCATGCTGGTTTTGAGCAGCTGCTTCCAGAAGGGAGAGCTTGAAGGCACAAAGCTAGCACCACACCTAGCAGAGCAGCAGCAGCCAAGGCAGCAGGATTAGCCACGACCTGCACAGGAATTAGTAACACTACAGGCAAAAGCCCACAACAGAAGTTAGAGCAGGACTATGCAGCAAGAGTCAATGCAACGTTAAGTGGGTTTGTCCCTTCACAAACACCAAGTGTGCAACATCCCTCARTTTCTTCCAGGAGCTTCAAGTCTTAAACACTTCTGAGTAGCCAAAAAAACACATCAAAAACCCCAACCCCCCAAGAATTCCCAACCTGAACTAACTGAAAAATGACACCTTTAGAGCAATATTGCACAATAATCATAGTCCAATTTTTGCTACCAGGCAGCAAAAGCTGAATAATGAAGTAATTCATGTACACAAACATGCAAGTTAAAAGGAATAAATGAAATGCTCCACTTTATTAAGAAACCAAAAATACAAAACTGAAGAGTTCAAGACTTCATGTACTCAAACACTACTGAAAAAAAAAATTCCTAAAGTTTTGCTTACTAGCAGTACTAATATTGACCAAGATTCATCTCTACAAGGTAGTGTTAAAAGTTGACATTTTCCACCATTTGTGCTGTAATAAGCCAGTTTCAAATTAAGAACTTGGTGCAGTTACAGTAAAGTCTAGATGTTTAAATCACTGTGGCTCCAGCTAATATAGCACTGGGTAGGCAAGAGCATTTCAGCTCAAACCATGGTTGTTCTCTGGTTAGTGAATTTGAAGATGCTTAGGATTGGTTTAACCAGCTATAGCTCTACTGCTGTTCCATGCAAAGACAGCTGAAGTCAGCTCACAGGCCTGGGTGCCATTTGCTTCTGGCTGCTGAAACACAGGGCTGAAGGTACCAGTGAGGAGCTGGGGCTGAATGCAACTGCAGCATGTGCAAGCAGAACTGCAGGCTGTGCTCTGCACCCTGCAGCACCAACGCTCCCCTCACTGCTGGGGCTCTGCCTGGCAGTTCAGCTTGCCTCACACACCCCAGCTCTGGCAGCCAACATAAAAGGACAGGGTAACTGTTAGCTCTGAATTAGCAAGAGGAGCTTAATATGAGAAGCAGAAGAAAAACAGAATGAGAAATGCAGTAGTAGACAATCAAGTATTACCCTCAAATGAAGAACAGAAGACACTTTGAACAGTTTTCCTAACAATGCATGAAAGTTCACTTGCTTGGAGATACTTGAAATACAACTTTATTACCTAAACAAAAGAATGGGAATGACAGAAACAAGATTTTCCACTTAACACTCTGATATGACTGCAGCAGTCTTGTATTTGAAACTCAAAAGGGGAAGTAATTGCAGTCCAAAAAACAGCTAAATATGCAGGTCCAAAATATGAAGGTTTTTTGTTTTGGGTTTTTTTTTCATTTTGTTTTGTTTTTTTTTTAAACTGCCACATTCACTCTCCGAAGCCCATTCATCTCTTTCAGCATCCCAAAGATTAAGCACATGTTCTGTTCAGCTAGATAATAAAGTGGCAAACACGCTGCATCACCAACATCACAGGACAGTTGCCTATAAAACTAGACTTCTGACGCTGGGCTCCAGCTTCATCCCTCACAGGTCATCATCTTCATCTGGCAGTGCAGTGGTCTGAGCAATCTGCAACAAAGGAAGGCACACTTCAGAACTGTTCTGCTGTCTGTGCCCTGAGTGTGACAGCAGRTCCCAGGCAGCTGCCCCCCCGTCACTGACCTGTAAGTCCTGCTCATACTGTGCTGCCAGTGCTGGGTCCATAACAACTTCAGGAGGTGCAAGCGCAGGCATGGCAACAAACTCCAAGTTGGGATCTCCAATTAGCTTCCTAGCAAGCCACAGGAAAGGCTTCTCAAAGTTGTAGTTACTCTTAGCTGAAATGTCATAATACTGAAAAAAGCACATATTGGAGGTGATTTAAAAAAACCTCTAYTATTTAGAGCATATCAAGATTAACACAATCAACTCTTTTACCTTTATTTTTTTTTGACTGCATGGCTTTTGTTTCCATACTCARAAGCAGTTATGATTTAAGTGCCTAGAAACAAGCAGTTTCAGGCAGAAACTATGAACTGAAAAGTTATCAAATCTCATCCAGGACAAAACTTTCAGGAGGCAATAGTGCAGGTATGTTTCTCCTCTGATGTGACCCACTGTAGTCCCAGTCCTGTCATGGGATGAGATTCCGAGCAGCTACAGCCAAATGCACACAAGTTCTTAAAGAACTTAGCACAGCTTCTGCTCCAGGCCAGTGATGATCATCCTTAACATCATCATCACCTCCCTCTGCCCTGAATTTTGGTTTGAAGAGCCAACAGATGTGAGGCTGGCAGAGCACTCAATTCACCATCCACAGCCCAGCTGCACTCAGAAGACAAAACCAACTGGATTCCTCCTGACTTACCTGGAGATTCTTCTTCCTATGGAACACAATGGATTTTGCCTTAACTTTTCTGTCCTTAATATCCACTTTGTTGCCACACAACACTATAGGGATATTTTCACATACTCGTACCAGATCTCTATGCCAATTAGGTACATTCTTGTAAGTAACTCTTGATGTTACATCAAACATGATGATGGCACACTGAGCTGCAAGAGAAGGAAAGTCAAGTTACACCTGGTGTAACCACTTGCTTTCAGCACAGGATGGAGAAGAGGAACCCAGAGACATCCCCCATGAGGGTTAAGCATCTGCATTAACTTTCCCCTCTCAGCATCACAGTTGTGACAGCTCCTGTTCTGTTCACCAGGTCAGTGCAGGAGTGCACAAAACCTGGCCCATGCTGTGTCACCTCACAGSTGTGCTGCCTTTACTAGCCCAGCTGTATCACTGAGGAACACGGCATTGCACATATGTGAATATACAAGACTATGGAAGCCAACTTGGATTTACCCAAATACCTGGCAGAATCAGTTAACACCTATTTAACTCATCTCAGACACGCTAATAAGGCTTAAAGGTCGGCTGAGGGCCAGTGGTCCACATCTCAGGATGCCTGTGTCCAGAGCAGTTTCTCAAGGAATTTAAGAATACTTTACAAAAAGAAGATATAATAAAGATATGTAGGCGAGTGAAGTGGCACRGGACAGATCTTTGCCAAGCAGGAGTAAGGAACACTGCACTTTATCAGAAACACAAATAGACTCTGGCATGAAGGTGTCCAGCTTCCTCAGGGTATTGAAAATGTTGAGTTTGTGTTCCAAGGCCTTGCCTGAGCACAGCAATAGAGACTGAAACCTGCACTCAGTGAAGCACATTTCCCCCTTAACCACCAAATGCCACCAGTGGTACCTGGTCATTCCATTAATACCACAGCCCACAGTAACCCCTGAAACACAACCTCACCATGTTCCCACCTTGGCACACGTTGTCTGGAAAGGACATTATCCTCTCTACATAAGAGTCTGAGGAGTTCTTTGCCAGCTCCKTAAGAGGCACAGAACTGTCCCCCCACAGCTCTTACCTTGGATATAGTAGCCATCACGCAGGCCACCAAACTTCTCCTGGCCAGCTGTGTCCCATACATTAAATTTAATAGGGCCTCTGTTGGTATGGAACACCAGAGGATGAACTTCAACACCCAGCGTTGCTAGGGAAAGAACAAAAAGCAGTGCATTTAGCAAGCCATGGACTGAACCTCCATTTGTGAGATACTGGAGCTCAAATGTTTCTTCAGACATACCTACATACTTCTTTTCAAATTCACCAGTCAAGTGACGCTTTACAAATGTTGTTTTACCAGTGCCACCATCACCAACCAGAACAAGCTGAGGAGAGATAAAGGACAAGAGTCAGAGCAATGCATTTTGAGACATTTATCAGTCATTCCAGCACAGATACTACTCACTGCTACAAAGAGCTTAATTCCTACAAGGTGCTCTAAACAAAGACAGAACTCCCCATGAAGCAGCTCCCTGTGCTGGGAACCAATCTGTTAAGCCCATRCATCATGATGTAACTCTGGTCAGTCTTATCCAGTCCCTGGAGGTAAGAACTGCACTGCTCTGTGAATATGGTTCTATTAAACTACTACAATAGGCTGAATGGAATGCTTAGGGCRTTCAACCTGAATGTGACCAGACCTGGAGAGGAAATTATCCAAATATCCACTGGAGAAATCCGTTGTTATCTTGCAATCAAAGAAACAGATAGAACAAAAAACCCACCAACATTTGCACCATAAACTGGAACACACTAGCCAAGAATTGCAGGAAACACKAGTAACAACCTTCAAGAAGCAGTCTTCAGGACTTCTGGCTGTTAAGATAACAAAAAACACCACCAACCCACCAGCCACTCAATACACCAGAAAATTCTCTTCTGAAACACTRGAACAATGAACACATAACAGGAAGAATGCTATTCTAATTCATTCTGAGCAAGTCTAATTCTAATTCACTCCTTTTGCAATGCACTTCAATTRTTAAATTTAAAAATCATTCTGTAGGCAAAGATTTKTTAAAATGTATTAGACTGAACTGCAAACAGAACATATTGACYRAGTTAACAGACTCCTTTTGTGTGTGTTGCATCCAACACTACAATATATCGCCCCATTAAGGAAACACCAGCACTTCGAAACCAAACCCACCATCCACGTCGACACTCGGGAGTCCTTTATGCTACTTTTCTAGTGAAGGAGGAAAGAAACCCCAAGCCACGCTGCGAGCCGCTCGCTTACCTTAAACTGCACTTGTGGCTCTCCTTGGGCGGCCATGCTGGCTCTGCGGGGGAAATGGCAGCGTGTGAGCGAGCGCGGGGAGCGGCCCCGCCGGAAGGGGCCGTTTCCAGCTCCGGGCGCGCTCCGGCCGGGCCGGGCCGGGCGGCGCCTCCCGCCCGCGTGTGGCGGC
>NDFG01000145.1:491866-509603 GCA_002167245.1 Sporophila hypoxantha
GCCAGGGCCGGGCCAAGGCCTCCGCAGGGCGGCTGAGCCATGGCCGGCCGCGGCCCCTCTCCGGATCCGCGGAGAGCCCTCCCGGCCCGCCCAGAACCAGCATCCCGCCGCTCAATGGCGCTGCTGCCCCATATCGGGAGAGGCCGCGGCCCGTCCCGCGGAGCTCAGAGCGGGGGCCGCCCGGCCGGGCCTCCCCGCGCACCGGGCCGGGCGCGCTCCCCGCCATGAGCCACCATGACTGAGCAGCGCCGCCTCCCCCCGCTCCGGGCCGCGGAGCCCCGCTCGCCGCCCCGCGCATCGCGCTCGCCCTTCCATCACGGACGGAGCCGCGCACGGCCCCGGCCCTCCCATCGCCCCGCTCCCGGGGCCGAAAAGCCGCCACGCGCCTCGGCTCCCGCAGCCGCAACGCTCCCTCAGGCGCAGCCTCCCGCCACCCAGCCCAGCCCATCCCAGCCGCGAGCTAACGGCCACCGCCGCCCCCGCCGCTGGCGCTTTGCAGAGCGGCCACGCGTGGCCCGATGGCCGCGGGGCGCGGGGGGCCGAGCCCGGGCCGGTGCCGGGCCCGTACCTCTGCCGAGGCTKTCCCGCTCCTCGCTCCGTGCCGGGCGCAGGGAAAATGGCGGAAGCGCCGTTCAAATACCCGGACGGCGACGCCGCGCGGCCGCGGGCGGGGGCGGGGCCGCGCGTCACGTGGTGCGCGGCGCGCGGGAGGCGGCGGGAGGCGGGCTCGGGCCGCAGCCATGAGGGAGCGCGGCGGGCGCGGCGGGCATGGCATGCAGCGGGGCACTGGGCAGGGCTCCGGGCACGGCCCCGGCCACCGAGCGGGGCACCGGGCCTGTCTCTTATACACATCTAGATGTGTATAAGAGAACCCAGCGGGGCACCGGGCAGAATAATCAGCATGTATAATTAAGRGTTCAYTTCAYAGGATGCACAAAACATGTGCTCCACATAACCCCATTCAGCAAAGGCAGCAAAACACTTCAGCGGTGTTAGATCACTGCCTGAAAGATTAGAGTCCGTGAGATCCGCAGGTAATCAGCAGAATAATTACTTTTAAAAGGCCTTTACATTTCCTGTATCTCAACTCAGGTCAACTGTGAGCAGACTTAGCGAGTGTGGCACAGATAAACACACAAGAGGCAGCAGGTACAGAGCGTTTGGAGATGTGAGAAGGAGCACTGCCTTCCACAGCCCGTGCACGCTCTGCCCTATAAACCCTCAGGCCTTTCATACAAGCCTGTGCCACTAAAAAATAACCAGACCYCACTTGTTACAGCTCCTTCTGTCATGACAATCTCCCACAATTAAGTTATGATTTCTTGTGGGCACCGGGCAGGGCCCTGTGAGGCCTGCGGGCCAAAACACCCGCCCAGCACGGCCTCCCAAACAGCCCCATGTCCTCTCACCACCTCAGGGATGGTGGCTCCATCACCCCCCTGGGCATCCTCCTGCAGTGCCTGAGCACCCGAACAGAGCCACAGCATTCCCAAATGTCCAAAGTGCTTGTGGCCTCGAGGCCCTTTCCTCCAGTGGGCTCGTTGCAGGCAGGCAGGAGGCACTGCCACAGCTCAGGGTGCCCTGGTGCCCCCTGAGCCCCTCACAGCTCCTCCAAGGACACCCTCCACTCCTCTGGTGGCCTCGTTTCAGGCGGGCAGGAGGCACTGCCACAGCTCAGGGTGCCCTGGTGCCAGCTGAGGGGAGCAGGACGTGCCCCCTGAGCCCCTCACGGCTCCTCCAAGGACACCCTCCACTCCTCTGGTGGCCTTGTTTCAGGCAGGCAGGAGGCACTGCCACAGCTCAGGGTGCCCTGGTGCCAGCTGAGGGGAGCAGGACGTGCCCCCTGAGCCCCTCACAGCCCCTCCAAGGACGCTGTCCACACCTCTGATGGCCTCGTTGGGCACATCCACCCCACGGCCCTTGCAGAGCAAGGGGCCAGCACTGCCGCAGCACTGCCGCAGGACTCGGGGCTCCTCTCCCGCCTGGCCAGTGGTCACTGGGCGGGCCGGGCAGCCTGGCTCTGGTGGCAGGAGCAGCTCCTGGGCAGCATGGCAGCTGCGGTCACTCCCGAGCTGTCCTACTGTGGGTGACACAATCCTGCTGTGGGTGACACAGCCACTGTGCCTGGCCCAGGGACCCTGCTGCATCGATAAAATTCCTGGAGATGCTGTCAGCTGGTGATGCTCTCTCCACAGACAAAGTGCAAAAAGGCACGTAGATACTTATATAAACTGTTCAAATGCCTCTAGTTTGGGTTGATACGGAGGCTTTTACAGCAGGAGTGTTTAACTGAGCAGCTCTCAGGTACCACGGGCTGTGGTCTAAGGGGCTTTCCTTCAATGTGCCTCATGACCGTGACTTATCATTCTTCATCCCAACCGACCTGCATTCACTAGAGTGCAGCAATGAAAGCAAAAGTTCTTCTGGAAGCCTTGCATTTAGAATAGTTCTCCACGATCTCAAAACTCTGTCCAAACATCAGTGAAAAAAACTTGTTTGAAAACTGACTTTCAAAGAACATACGAGTTTTGCATGTGTCTATAAATACCAAGCTCATGGGTTCACTCTGATTTTTAAGGCCTCTGGTATTTTTTTTAATCCAGTATACTTATATTACTTTTATTATCTTTGCTGCTGTCCCCATAATCTAGAATAAATAAATGATATGTTTTTACATATATCTGAATGAATGTAATTTACAAGTTTAGTATTTCATGGCAGCTGATATATACAAATGTAGTTTATTTCTTGTTAATTTCCTCTGACATAGACACAAAATATACACAAAGCTTTACAAGAGCGGCTGGCTGGCGTGTCCTGTAATTTTTGCTTACTTGATAGTGTAATGCCAATCCAAATTTTGCATGAGATTTCCTTGGAAAAATCACTGGCACGTTGAATTTGCCTTCCCTTTTTGAGATGAGTTGGGTTTGTGTGGTTTCTAGCATTTTTGCTGAGCGCCTCTAGGTGTCAGGATTATTTCTTCAGAATARGCAACTCATCTTTTTTTTTTCTCAGCACAATGCTATCCTGGTAAAACCCTTGTGAATTCCACCTCTCCTTTTGACAAACAGGAATGTGTTTATAAATAGGAGGCCACAAAGCCACATTAGTGGAGTTTGGCAGTTTTAAAGAATATAAACACAGTGGGGAAAGCAATCTCTAACTGTGTATGTAACACTCACCGTGCTTTAGTTATTTCTTAATATTGTAACAAATTTATTAGTGAACTACTTTGCCCCTGCAAGCTATCTAGCACTTTTATTTGGAATAATTAAAAATTCCATTATCATAGCATTTGAGCTCCTGGCAAACACTTATTTCATTGTTAAAAAGATAAATTACCACGTGGAATTTAGTTTTTAGCATCTGTTTCATTGGCATGTATAATTAAGTGTTCKGTTCAGAGGATGCACAAAACATGTGCTCCACATAACCCCATTCAGCAAAGGCAGCAAAACACTTCAGCGGTGTTAGATCACTGCCTGAAAGGATTAGAGTCCGTGAGATCCGCAGGTAATCAGCAGAATAATTACTTTTAAAAGGCCTTTACATTTCCTGTATCTCAACTCAGGTCAACTGTGAGCAAACTTAGCGAGTGTGGCACAGATAAACACACAAAAGGCAGCAGGTACAGAGCGTTTGGAGATGCGAGAAGGAGCACTGCCTTTCACAGCCCGTGCACGCTCTGCCCTACAAACCCTCAGGCCTTTCACCACAAGCCTGTACCACTAAAAAATACCAGACCGCACTTTGTACAATTCCTTCTCTCATGACAATCGCCTACAATCCAGTTAGATCCCCCGTGGGACAGGAATTCCGTGGTGGCGCACGCGCAGATCTCCGCGCCCCTCTCGGTGAGCAGCGCTCGTGCAGAGCCCTGGGGATGGCAGGAGCGCCCGCCCCATCCCCCGGCCAGGGCAGGGCACCTGCGGCGGGGTGAGGCGCACAGGGCTCACAGGGCCGGCTGCAGCCGGGCTCTGCAGTGCCCGGCCCGCTCCGGAGCGGTGCCACACCGGCCGTGCCCCGCCCCGCTCTGCGGGCCTGTGCCGCGGGGCCGGACTGCCCGCCGTGCCCCCTCCATCGTGCCCGTTCTGTGGGGCTGGACTGCCCGACGTGCCCGCTCCCGGCTCTGCGTGCCCGCTCCATCGTGCCCATTTTAGCCGTGCCCGTTCCCCGCTCTCGGTGCCCCGCTCCCGGCTCCCCGTGCCCGCTCCCCGCCCGCCGTGCCCATTAAGCCGCGCCCGCCCCGGCTCTCGTGCCGCCCCGGCTCCCGTGCCCGCTCCCCGCCCGCCGTGCCCATTTAGCGGGCCCACTGCCGTCTCGGTGCCGCCGCCGTGCCCGCTCCATCGTGCCCATTTAGCCGTGCCCGTTCCCCGCTCTCGGGCCCGCCCCCGGCTCTCGGTGCCGTCCCCGCCGCCGTTCCTCACGTCACGGCGCCGGGCGGGGCGCGGGCTCGGGCCCGAGCGTGCGCGGTCGGCGGCCGGGCTGGCGGGCGGGCCCCGCGGAGGGAAGCAGCGCGGAGAGGCGGCAGCGCCGCGGGGCCGCCGCGGGGATGAAGGACCGGCTGGCCGACCTGGCCGAGGTGGGCGCGGGCCGGGGCAGCGGGCGGGCGGGCGGGATGGCGGCACCGCGGGCCGGGCGGGCCCCGCTCCGCCGGGATCCCGGCGCTCTGTGCCGCCCTCCGCGGTGTCTGCAGCGCGCCCTGCTCCGCTGCTTCCCCGGCCGCTGCGGAGCGCCTCGGGCGGCGCTGAATTGCGCTGAATTCCCCGGGGGTGCCGCGCCGGAGCCGCCCGGGCTGCGGCGGGGCGGGCTGGCCCGCCCGGCAGCTCCCGGGCCGTGATGCGGCAGGAAAGCGCTCTGCAAGCCTCATTTTCCGCGTGTTTACAAAATGGTAGCTGCCTCTGTTTATACGCTCTTTTCCTTTCCCCTACTTGTGCTTTGGAAACAGTATCCTAAAAAAGAAGGGAGAGTCTGGGGACAGGCACCGTCCGTCTGTCTGCGACAGGATATGGCTTGGGTAGAATAAAAGGATATTTGAGGTTTTTTGTTTTGGGTTTGTTTTGTTTCTTTCCTGAAAGGAATGGAAATGGAGAACGCACAGGAGTTCCTGTGATAGTTCCAGTACTCCACGTACGTGTGGAAGTTGGGCTGTGTTGAGCTGCATTCGGGTCTGGGGCTCTTTCATCTCCTGGATCATAAAACGCATTTTGGAAGCTCCATCTCTAGTGATGGAATTACCAGTCTCTTTGTCTTCCTCTCTGAAAGGATGAATAGGCATTGGAAAAGTTTTAGGATTATTAAATTACAGTTTCTCTACCAGGAATGATGTTTTGGAGTCATGCCAAAAAAACAGTGTCATTTCTTTCAGGTATAGTTATTCCCTTTCCAGGCTGTGGGAACACGTGCCAGATTTCCGTGCTGGTGCACACTTCCCAGATAGAGGAAACAACCAGTAGTGATCCAAATTTGCTTTATATTTATAGTTCTGTACCCYCAGACTTAATCCTGTTCTGTGTTTCTGTAAATGGAAGAAACCAATTCCACACCCTGCCACACCCCCCATTGACAGAGTTAAAAGTGTTTAATGCAGCTGAACAGAGGAATTTGTGAGCCAGCTTTAGTATTTGCCCTCTGAAAACATTACTGCAGTGGGCTGCTTTTTAAATATGTATGYGCCAGTATTGGTGAAGTGTTTCCTGTGTTCATCAATGTCATRTCCACTGTAGAATTAATAAACAGCTTAGAGACTTAGCATTTTCTTCTAATGAAGAAAATATTTAACATGAAGYGAAGGTTAAAGTTACTGAAGATCTAGTCTATGTTTCATCACAATTAGAAGTGTGTAGTTGACCTGAAGTTTTGTGAAGTTGCATGTCCAATGGAGATGGATGTTCCCATTTCCACGGGCAGCTCATTGAGGTAGCAGCTTCCATCTTACATCTTTATCTGAAATAACAAAAATATAATGATTTTGTGAAGTGGTTTTTCTTTCATAGAATGAATGCTTTGAACAGAGATGCTTGACACGTGGATGAGATGCTCTGAAAAGGAATAGCAGATCCAAAGAAATAATGTGTTAACTCTTGCTTGCCTGTTTTCCAAAGCGTTTCGGTTTATTAATATAGTTTCATTGTATTGCATTTGGCTAATCATTAAGAGTAGAACATAGGCATTGTGGTTTTCAAACAGGCCTAGYCCTGCAAAGTCTTCAGGAATAGCTGTGCCTCACCTCTTTCCCTTACCATAAGGGTTTCCTTGTTTCCTTTGGGCACACCTCACCTGTGTGAGGTGGGTCAGCTCCCTCCAGCCCCCAGAACCTCGGTGGTGCACAAGGAGTCCCAAAGACCCCAGCCTGCACTGGCCTGCTCTGACTGAGCACACCATTGCCTTCAGAATGAGCAGAAACGAGCAGAAATGCTCATTTCCCATCTCCTCGGTTGTGTGTTCCTGCATTTWACTGGGCAGCCAGCAAAACATTTTGTTGTTAGTTTTTCCTAGATCATTAGAAGGAAGAGGGAGAAATGCTGCCTATCAGTGTTTGTGGTTCATTGACACAACATTAACATAACTGCCAGGTATTTTTGTTAGTGCACTGTGTTTAGGCTGTTAAACAATGGCTGGAGAAAGAAGTGGTTGATGACATGCAGATTATATAGCCTTCAGATATTGCTGCTTCCTCTTGTTTTCTTGGCTCAGAGAAGTTTTGTAAACTATGTGCTTTTTCAGAAGACAGCCGCCATAATTGTAATTGTTCAACTTTAGGGGGTTATTTTAATGTCATTTCTAAATTACTTTAAGCAGGCCCAAATGAACTTCTTTAAGCTGTTTGAATTGCCTTTTAATACAATTAATGGGACAATTGAGCAAATCCAGACTGGTTTTAGTTATTTTGAGCACAATAAGTATAAGATAAAAAGGTTCTCTGATCCAATACTGCTTTCAGCAGTGGTTTACAGTAGGTGTTTAGGGCAGAAGAAAGTGAGTAGTACATAGCTGTGATTGCAAGATGTGCTCCCAGCCTTGAGTGGTTTGCTGTTCACAGACACAGGTCCATCTGAAAGGGCTCTGAGAGAGCTGTACAATCCAATCCGTGTTCAGACCTTCAGCTGAGCATYTTTAGCTAGCTTCAGGTATTACAAACAGACTGCCTTTAAAGTCTGGTAATAAAACTTATTCATACTTCCTTGTTGTTCTGTCATTTCAGAAGGAGGTTAGGCATAAACCTCTGCTCAAGCAGAGTGCTGGGTTAGATCTCASCTTTGGGCTGCATTGTCCACATGGCTCCAAAATTTCCCCCTTGTGGCATGCTGACGGGGATGCAGAGCTGTCTGCTGGAATCCYTTTTTCATGCTTGATAGGTGAATAATTTAAAATACTTGATTTTTATATTTCTTTACTCACGAGTGTTAAGATCTCTTAAGATCTGTGACATGTAAMGTTTGAAAAATGAGTGGTACATAGCAAGTTCTACAAGTTCATATCTGACTGCAGCTTTTTTAAAGCAGGACCTGTAACTGGAACAGAAMTGCATTGATTTTTCCTAAACACTCTCTTGGATGGTCTCTCAGTGCCCCCAGAACCATTCAGGAGCAGGTGAAACGCTTCAGTCACAGAGGGTGGGAGTGCTAGAGCTGGGRGGTACAGAAACAGGCACAGAGTGAGGCTGGCAGCAGCAGGAGAGCACGGCTGTTGTTTCTGCCTGAGTCAGGCTGTGACGTGAGGGTTGCTGAGGATGAGCCCCGTGCCCTCTGTGCAGTGTGAGGTGCTTTATTGGGGCTGGAGCAGCCCTGCTGCTCAGGGCTGTTAATGATTGACCTGSCCCAGCTGCCCCAGCCCTCCTGGCTGCTGGGTGCAGGAGGGTTTCTGGCWCACGGATGCTGTGAGGAGAGGCTGTAGCTCTGGGTGAGGTGCTCCTGGGGGCTGGCTCCCCGGGAGAATGGTCAGCTATGGCCAGCAGCCTGCCACAGGAGTGATCTGCACGTGATCTGCTCTGAGAAACTGCCAGCCTTGGGCGCGACTTCAAGGGCAAGCAAGAGTCACGTTTTTCAGTCAAAAGCTGTTTCCAGTTCCAGAGGTCAGTCATTACAAAGAGATTTCCAGCCTGAGTTATTTCTGCAGTTCTGTAAGGTAGTGGAAGTGACAGAAGCTTCATAAACCATCAGGATAGCTTCTGCTTGGAGCTGAGAAATGACATTGGTGAGGATTTCATTACATGYTGAGGATTTCTGTAGTTTAACCCTGCTGGCAGCAAGAGCAGCACATGGCTGCTCCCTTGCTCGCCCCGGTGGGATGGGGCAGAATTCCAGAAGTGAGAGAACTCARAGATTGAGAATAAAGGCAGTTTAYTTGGTAAAGTAAAATCTGCATGCAAGCAGGAAAAGGAGTTCCTTCCTACTTCCAATGGGCAGAAAAGCAGAGCTGTCACACGTAACAGTGGCTTGGGAGGACAATGCCCGAACACTAAAGGTGCCCCCCTTCCTTCCTTCCTGCTGCAGCTTCATGCACTGAGCATGATYCCATGTGCTCTGCAGTGTCCCTTGGGTTACCTGGGGCCTGCTGCTGCCATCTGTGCCCCCCAGCCCCCTTGGAGGGGAGCAGGAAAGGCCCTGCCTCTGTAGGTGTGTAACTGAAATGTCCCTGTTCATCAGCCCGGTCCGGCACAATTCCCAAACGCAGCCCGAACCCAGCCCGTGCCAGCTGCTGGGCAGAGAGTTAACCCTGTCCCAGCCACAGCAGCGCCAGCCCCTGCTGGGGCTGGATGGATTTCACAGTCTCTGAGTGTTTATGGAGCTGTGTGTCCCAGACTTTGAATCCCAAGGTCAAGGTATGAGCTGCAAACAGAGTTTATTAGATTGCACTTGGCATTGACGTGAAACTTTTTATCAGCTTTTTGTGATACTGCTTGTACTGGGGAGGTGAAGTCCAGGGAGAGCAGTGTGTTTCTGCTAAGCTCTGATAAAAGTGGGTTCTTGGTCAGTGGTGTGCTTGTCAGAAGAGGCACAAAAGCACATCAGTTGAAGAGAGTCAGCAATYAGCTGTATTTTAGGTAAGAGATGATTTAAGAATACAGAGAACAGAGGCTGACAAACTTCTCAGGTGTCTCAAGTGCTGATGACTGAGGTAGACTGTCCATAAATCCTTGAACAAATTGATCTGTCAGTGCTCTCACTGCCACCAAGTGGGACAGTGAAATACACATGGCACAGGCTGTGGGCTGGAGTCATGGTCAGCTGCCTCCCAGCTGAGCATCTCCAGATTTCTGAGTCACATTGCRGTCTTTCATTCATTCAGGATTCACTCAGGTGTTGCATGGTTTACTAAAAGCTGACATTCTGAATCCCTTAGTAGATGGTATTTTCATTATTTTTAGTTCAAATAGCTAAATATAGGATGCAGTTATGAACAAGCAGAAAAATTATCCTTTATCAGTAAATATAAACATAGATAGTTCTTTTGCATAGATAATGAAATTAAATGTCTTTAAAGTGTAGCTCCTTTTTAAACATTAACTTAGAGCTTGTGGCTTAGTAGCAGTGCAGTCTTGGGAATGGTAAAGTTGTGGCTGACRTCCTTGGGGCACAGACTTCCTCCCTTATTTGTGTTGAGCAAGGCTGTTAATTGATGGCAATCTGTAAGGACAGATAATTTGCGTTCGGGCGTTATCTCCCCAACACGAGTAAGTTASCAAGTGCTCAGTGGCAGCCAGCCCTGAGTGCCTGGTCCAGGAGGGCAGTGACATCTCCTGTYTTCCTCCTGGGGCATCTTTGTTTCCCCTGAGCACAAACCCAGGTGGGCTTTGTGCATTCCCTGAGCTTGCAGGAGAGGAGCTGSCACCAAGTCTGTAACTTCTCCCTGAGGGTTGGGCCACTCCTAGATTGTGTTAATTGACAGTAGCTTCTTTATAAGATAATAGTGTTTGACACGGGATTCAATTGCAGAATTGTCATGCAAACAGTGTGTATCTCCCGTAATTTAAGAAAACCAGAYCTAAACTTCTTGGGTAATAGGATCAGAGGTGAGGAGCAGAAAGTGGGTGTTAYAAGATCAGATGGCCTTGTAAGGAAAGAAAGGTGTCTTGTAATGAAAGTCCCTTAATGACAATTATCTTGTAGCTTGTTTTTTTCCTAACAGATAACCTGTTGACTGTATATTAAGGGMAATATTTTGTTCTAATTTTGACCCACTGCACTTGAGACAGTCTGTGCTCCAGGAAGGAATGAAAGGAGAGAAGGTTGAACTCTTTCCCTTCTATGATGCACCTGAATTGTGTTTCCCTGTGATAAAAGCTGAGATCCGTGGGTTGGCTGGGGAATGGGGCAAGCCTGGTGTCTCACCAATGCAGGGTCTGCATTTTCTGTGCAAGTGCAACTACTGGGCTGTCCCTGGGTGGGAATGGGGGGCAGAGCCTGTGTCTCACCATGTGAGATGTATTTCGGTTTCATTTTGCATATCCTGGTGCTGCCTTGTGGTTAGGGCCTGGTGGAATGCGGCAGAGCCTGGGTGGTCTCATACATGTAGATGCATTTTCTTGGTTGCAGTGATGACTGACTGGGGCTTCCTGGTGGAATGGGCATTTCTGGTGTGTGCAGACTGATGGGGGCTGCCCTGGTGCAGGGTCAGAGCCTGGTGTCTCACCAAATGCAAAGGCTGCATTTCTGTGGCGTGCATTTTCACGGGCTGCCTGGTTCGCGGGTGGTGGCAGAGCCTGGTGTCCCACCAATGCAGGTCTGCATTCCTGGTGCAAGTGCATTTTCACTGGGGGCTGGCCTGGTGCGGGGTGGCAGAAGCCTGGGTGTCTCACCAATCCAAGTCATTTTCTGGTGCAAGTACATTTCATTTCTGTCGCTGCTTGGTGCAGGTGGCAGAGCCTGGGTTCCTCACCCATTGTTAGATGCATTTCGTTCATTTCTGGCGCAGCTGCATTTCACTGCGCTGCCCTGGTGCAAGCGGTGGCAGAGCCTGGTCTCCCACATGCAAGGCTTGCATTTCTGGGCAGTACATTTCCTGCGCGCTGCCTTGGTGGCAGGTGGTCAGAGCCTGGTTCTCAACCAAATGCAAGCTGCATTCCTGGCGCAAGGTGCAATTTCATGGGCTGCCCTGTGCGGGGTGGCAGAGCTCTGGGTGTCTCACAATGCAAGGGCTGACTTTTTCTCCAGTGCAGACGACCTGACGTGCGCCCTGTGCGGGTGGCAGAGCTGGTTTCTCCACCAATTGCAGCTGCATTTCTGGCACAGTGCATATTCACTGGGGCGCTGCCCTGTGGCGGGGTGGCAGCGCTGGGCACGGCTCTGTCCTGGCTGCCCTGGGGTGCTGTGCCCTTGGGTGCACCAGGGGCTCCCAGCACTCAGGCACTGCTCTCTAGGAGTCACTTGACTCCTGGGGCCTCTCTGCTCGTTTGTTTTTAGATTACAGCCCTCCCCTGGCTTTGTGCACTGGGGATGGAGGTGTGTGTGCTGCAGCAGTGGGGCAGGGCTGTGGTTTCCTCAGAGCATGTCCTGGGCTCATGTCACAGATTTGTGTTTGTTGTCTTTTACAGTATAAAGGAAATGAAGATGGGGAGACAGTTATCATCGAAAAAGACCATTTTATGGATGACTTCTTCCAACAGGTAAAGTTACAGTTTTCACCATGGATTGAAGACTGACTGTTCCCTCTCTSTGCCTTTTAATTTCAGTAAATAAATTTCAGTTAATTTCAGGTTTAACAATTCATCTACACATCCTCCCCAGTATGGTTAGTAATTGTATGCTAAAACAAATGTTGGTAATGCTTTGTTAGTTTATTTCAGGGCATTTTCTGTGTTTATTGCAGAGAAATGTTTTTATTTCCCTGTCAACAAGAAATTTGCTAATGAAATTTTAAAATAGTTGRTTATTAGGAATATTAGCACTTGAGTTTTTGGCCATTCAGTACATATTTGCTATTACCAATACTGGGTTTTAGTTTAAAAAAAATAATTACAGACTGTTTAAATGTTGACATTTCTGCTGGGYTTTCTTTCTGATGAAAGAAATCTACTACTACTTACAGATGAAATAGTTTGGGTTTTATTAGCAGGGTTTTTTTGTTTTTTCAAGAAATATTGGCCCTAAGTTTTTCTAATGTCTTCTTTGCCATATTTCTCTTCCTCTAGGTTGAGGAAATTAGAAATAACATAGCAAAAATAGCACAAAATGTGGAAGAAGTGAAGAAGCAGCACAGCATTATCCTGTCAGCACCAAATCCTGAAGGAAGTGAGTAATAATTTTTAAGATATCACATAAGTGTGGCTAGATAATCTGAAATATTGTTTGCTTATTTTAGCTGTCCATAAGAATAGAACTTCAGATGTTCAGGATGCAAAATGTAACACTAAGTAAACATTTTCATTTTTATGTTGAWTTAATACTTTCATTTGTTTATTTTGACCTTTTTTAAGTATCATTTGAAAAAATGTGTGTTCAGAATATTTCGTGCATCATCCAAACCTTTCCTAGACCAAAACTCAGTTTAATATGGGTGTTTTCCTTCTGGAGCAGAGAGGTTGCTTAGGTTTCTTCTAATCTGTGGAAATMCTGAAGTTGTCAGCTGCAGCTTGTGCTGTCAAATCTTTATTCCTGCGTGGGGCCAGGGTCCTGTGTGGCACCAGGGCCAGCTGCTGCTGCAGTGCTGGCAGCTCCACGTGCAGTTCCACTGCAGAACTTGCAGTTCCATGTGCAGCCCTATTTTTAGAGGCTTTACCCCAGAGCTGGAAGTGCAGTTGTGCTTTCCCAGCACAGAACTGGGAAGTTCAGGGCCCCTGCCCAGACGTGGCCCTGTCCCAGCCCTTGTCTGTGCTCCTGGGCAGGGCTCAGAGAAGAGGGAACAAAAGATGCTGAGGTGTTTGTTGTGTGAATGTTGCAATGCTGCCTTGCCATTTATCTTGTGACTCCAGCTCAGTGGTGGAAACTGAATTTGGAGTGTTAGTTTATCCTGTTWTCCTTGGTGTGTMTTTGCATTCCCACAGCTGATTTTGCAGCTGCTTTTTCAGGGTCTCAGGTTTAACCAGGGCCCATCTGCACCCAGGGCAACTGGCAAGGGGGTGCTTTGAAATCCCACAGGGACCCAGAGGTGGGAGCCTGGGAAACTCCCAAGTTGCCACCCACAGGGCCCCTTGGTTTGGCCCTACAGGGACACTGTGTCAACTGCAAAAAACCAGGCTGCTTTGTCCCGTTTTCAATTCTTGAGTCCCAGGCCAGAGGGTGGGTTGGCTAAATTTTCAGGCCGACCTGGGGTCTCATCCCAAGGCAAAGAATCAGGTTGCCACCCCAAATCTTTGTTGTCCCTGGATGTGGGTGGCAAATCTAAGTTTCATACCCAAGGTCTCCCAGTTCCCCATCTCTACTGGGCCCAGCTCGGAAGCTGTTGAAGTGTGTTATAAAAGGGGGGGACTTCAGGTGTTCCTTAATCTTGCAAGCAGCACATGGAGGAAAACAGCGTAAGCTGGAAATTAAAACAGTTATTAAAACACAGGCAATTAGAGAACCAAGCTTGTAAGCCATTCCTCTGAAATCAAATCCGAGCAAGAAGCCTGGCAAAACAATTTTTTTTTCCAATATCCAGGTTGCTCCTTCAACAAAAGCAAAATGTTTTAATTCGCCTCTCTGCCTGTTAGGTTATGAAAAACATTTCTGCATTTGAGATGAGATATTTTGGATTATTCATTGAAATGAAATATAAAACCCTTATCAGTAGTTAAGGCAACAGAAAAATTTCCCTTTGCTGCTTTTGTCATTTGGAAAAATATCTTTAAGTGAATGCCACCCTTAGTACCAAGCATTATGTGAATAGAATTACTAAATGGTTATTTCAGGTCCTTTTGAAAAAAAAGCTTTGGGGATATTTTTTGCTTTTCCTGGCCAGCTTTTCCCCTACCCTGTCTTCTTTTAAAGTAAATTCAAGAAATACTCATCACTTGGATAGGAGAGAGGGGAGGACTGCAAAAGGAGTATTTTCTGGGATTTTAATATGGTTAAAGTGTTTTTTGGCGAAATTGCCAGCCGTGAGCTTTTATTCCATGCTGGGGAAACCCTGGGGATGTTTATCCTGCCAAACAATTGTTTAGTTCTTTTGTGGCCTCCAAAGGCCATGAAAAAGATAAGTAAGAGCAGAAGCTTTTTTAAAAATAATTGACAGTTGTTCATTATCTCTTGAAAAGATTTTCCTTGGAAAATCTTGGCCTTTGAGGCTGAAGAGGGGAGGGAAGGGGAAATCCAGGCTGGAAGGAAAAAGCTTTAAAAAAACACAATGTTGATAACACTTGACCAAATCTTGGGGGGGTGTGTAAACCACTCAAGGAAAAACCGGGAAGAAAAGGAGCAAAGAAAACTCCTGCAAAACCAGCACTGAAAAATGGCATTGTTGAGTTGCAAGCAAATGATAAAAGGAAGCTCTTGCAAGCCTTTAAGGACATCAAAGTGAAAAATGGGCAAAATGCTCAAAGTTGGGTTTGGCTTGGGCTTTGATCCTCTTGCTTGATTTTGAAATTTTCAAGCTCTGATGTTACAATAAGCTTTGGTCTCCCCACGCAAGGTTTTTGAAAGTTGCCTGCAGGGGGGACTGCCTGCCTGGGGATGCTTTTTGCTTTGAAAGCTTGGTCTTAAAAAAAAAGCTTTCCCTTTTGCCAATCACTGTTTTTACCATTAAAAAATTATAGTATATTTCTCCATTGCAGGGAACGTAGCAAAATAGATTTTTCTGCTGTTGCCATCCCTTTGCCCATCAGGATTGTTTTCTTCAAGGCTGTCCAAGTATTATTGCAGTACTTTTAAATGGGGAGATCTTTTAAAAAAATAATTCTTTTCCTTAGAGAAAAAACAATTAAGTTTAAAAAAAGGCCATTTGTTTAGGTCTCATGCTGTCAGATACATTGGCCAAACACATAACAAACCAGTAAAACATAATTAACAAATTCAGGGAATGTAATCTATGCTTGTAAAAAGGCCAGAACTGGCGCTGCTGGCCCTCTTCTAAACCATTTCTTTTGTGCCGGTTAACATCAATTTCCTGACAACCGAAGTGTTCCAATGATTTCAGGCCTCCTTCCCAGGTGATGCCGCAAAGCCCAGTTTCCCATTGTGTATAGTACAAAAACCTTCTTTTGAAGCTATGTCTTAATTGAGCCGTCTAAGAAAGAGGGCCGTAGTAACACAAGCCAAAATAATCTCAGGGCTACATCTTTACAGAGGCCACAAATTAATCCAGGAAAAGGCTTTTGTTTTGCAGGTGTTGGAAAACAAAAATGTTTTAATAAAAGGCAAAATAACAAACAGAAAACTGAAGCCAAGGGTGATAGATGTTTCTTTGCTCTTGGTTAAAAACACACCTTCACAAAAAAGCAGGTTTTATGTTCTTTTGTTTCATCCTTTTTCTAGTTAAAATTGCCCAGGCAGGACGTTTTGGCTTCTGTCCAATTAAGCTATCCTTTAAGTTTTGGAATGTGAAGTCTCCTAGGTCCTTATTGGAGGTGGGCTTTTCAACTTAATGGATGAGAAAAACTTCTGGGCTTTCTTTCCTTTTAAAGGGAGGGACCAAGATAAGTTTTTGTCCGACTCTGTCAAAACAGGAGAAGCACCCACCTTCCTTTACATCACGATTTGAGCTGAAAAGCAGGAAAGGACATGCATGTTGGATGCACTTCGGGATGGTTCAAGAATTCACAAGGGGGCTCTTTTTGGCAGAAATTTGCCGTTGGTTGCCCTTCCAGGATCAGTGCTGGGTCCTCTTGGCGCCAGGCCTTCCAAAAAATGGCTCCCCACATGCCTCCGCATCTCAGGAGTAATTCTGGTTGCCCTTTCCCTCCTTCTGCAAGCCTTTCTCCCTCCCCTTCACGCTTCTGTCTCAACCCCTCTTCCATTTTCCCTCCTTTTTGGGACCTGAATCTCTTTGCCTCTTAAAAACTCCTCTTCTTGGCAACTTACCTCCTCCCCGCGTGCCTCTTTCCAAAGGGGTGGAAAACAGGTTCAGAACAAAATGAAACCACAAGTGGGATTTCAGAAAGAAACAAGCATTTGCAATTGGAGTGGAAACCACCAAAACTCACTCAAGGATAATTGATGGTTTTTGTTAAAAAGGGAGGGAAGAAGAAACATCCCCTCTTTCATGGTTCTATCATGAGTAAAAAACAGTGATCAGGATTACTGGAAGATGAAGTCTTTAAACCCGATGGGCATTTCTAAGCAATAGCTTCAGGCCAAAAAGGATTATGTATTTTAGAAATATGTTGAGGGAATATTAGTGTGGTGAATCTGTGAGTTGGAATTAATAGTAGGGGGGACAGAGGAGAGAAGGAAACACAAAGGACCTTGGCATCAGGGTTTCAAAAAAAAAAGGCGGGGGGAAAAAAAACCCCCAAAAAAAATAAACCCCCCCCTTTAAAAAAAAAAATCTTTGTTTTGCACATAAAAGACACAAAAAAAGATCTTCACTTTTATTCTCTTAACGTTAGGGTATACGTTTTCCGTGTGTATGTCAGCGCTTTACCCATGCCTCATTCATGTCCGGCCTCAACGAATACAATACATCAGCGCTCCCTGCGTTGCCTCGTTCTTACAGGACTTCCTTCCGGTCGAGTTTACGCAGCTACAACCACTCCTGTTCGATCCTGATTACCTTGCCTGATCCGATCTTTATGGCTGTCTGCCACAGCTCCCGTGTTCTGGGGATGTGCAACAGCGTCCCCTGTTTCGGGGATGTGCACACTCCCCGTGCTCCTGGGATGTTGCACAGCTCCCCCGTGTCCTGGGGATGTGCACAGCTCCCCCGTGTCCGGCGGCATGTGCACAGCTCCCCGTGTTCTGGAGAATGTGCACAAGCTCCCCCGGTTTGTTGGGATGTGCACAGCCTCCCCGTGTCCTGGGATGTGCACAAGCTCCCCGTGTCCTGGGAATGTTGCACAGGCTCCCCGTGTTCCTGCGGGATGTGCACAGTCCCCGTGAATTGTGGATTGTGCACATCCCCTGTCCTTGGGATGTGAACCCCCCCCCCCCCCCCCCCCCCCCCCCCCGCTCCCGCGTGTCGCTTGGGCATGTGCACAGCTCCCCGGTTCTGGGATGTGCACAGCTCCCCGTGTTCTGGGATGTTGCACAGCTGCCCGCGTGTCGTGCTGGGGATGTGCACCAGCTCCCCGCTGTCCTTGGGATGTCCACAGTCCTGCCCTCGTGTTTCTGGGATTGTGCCACAGACTCCCCATGTCCATGGGTGATGTGCACGGCTCCCCCTGTTTTGGGGATGCTGCGAACAGCTCCCGTGGTCCTTGGGGATGTGCACAGCTCCCGTGTTCTGGGATGTGCACAGCTCCCCGTGTTCTGGGGATGTGCACAGCTGCCCCGGTCGCTTGGGATGTCACAGCTCCCCCCGTGTTCATGGGCATGTAGCACAAGCTCCCCGTTTTCTGGGGATGTGCACAGCCCCGTGTCCTGGGATGTGCCACAGCTCCCCTGTTCCTGGGATGTGCACAGCTCCCCGTGTTTTGTGTGGATGTGCACAGCTCCCCGGTTTTTGGGATGTTGCACAAGCTCCCCGTGTCCTTGGGGATGTGCACAGCTCCCGTGTTTTGGGATGTGCACAGCTCCCGTGTCCTTGGGGATTGCACAGGGGCCCTCCCCCCCGGTGTGTCCTTGGGGGGATGGGCACAGCTCCCCGGTCCTGGGGAATGTGCACAGCTCCCTGAAGCTCTGTGGTATAGGCCTCCTGAAATGGTCCAGGTGATCTGCCT
>NDFG01000145.1:509628-539598 GCA_002167245.1 Sporophila hypoxantha
TACGTGTTCAATGGGCAGCACCTGTGAGCAGTGTGTGTCCATTAGGGATTGTGCACAACTCCTTGTGTCCTTGGGGATGGCACAGCTCCCCGTTGTCCGTTTGGGGATGTGCGCAGCTCCCCGGTTTCTGGGGATGTGCACAGCTCCCCGTGTCCTTGGGGATGTGCACAGCTCCCCTTTTACTGGGATGTGCACAGCTCCCGTGTTCTGGGGAATGTGGCACACGTCCCCCTGTTTCGGGGGATTCACAGCTCCCCCGTGTCCTGGGATGTGCACAGCTCCCCCGTGTCCTGGGGATGTGCACAGCTCCCCCGCTGTCCTGGGCGATGTGCACAAGCTCCCCGTGTTCTGGGAATGTGCACAAGCCTCCCCCGTTTGTGGGATGTGCACAGCTCCCCGTGTCCTGGGATGTGCACAGCTCCCCGTGTCCTGTGGGAATGTGCCAGGCTCCCCGTGTTCCTGCGGGATGTGCACAGCTCCCGTGAAATTTGTGGATGTTGACACTCCCCGTGTCCTTGGGATGTGCACACCCCCCCCCCCCCCCCCCCCCCCCCCCTGCTCCCCGCTGTCGCTTGGGGATGTGCACAGCTCCCGTTCTGGGGATGTGCACAGCTCCCCGTGTTCTGGGATGTTGCACAGCTCGCGCCGGTGTCTCTGGATGCTGCCACTCCCCTGTCCTTGGGATGTCCACAGTCCTGCTCCGTGTTTCTGGGATGTTGCCACAGTACTCCCCATGTCCTGGTGGATGTGCACGGCCTCCCCTGTTTTCGGGGATGCTGCACAGCTCCCGTGTCCTTTGGGATGTGCACAGCTCCCGTGTTCTTGGGGATGTGCACAGGCTCCCCGTGTTCTGGGGATGTGCACAGCTGCCCCGGTCCTTGGGATTGCACAGCTCCCCCCGTGTTCATGGCGATGTGCACAGCTCCCCGTGTTTCTGGGCGATGTGCACAGCTCCCCGTGTCCTGGGATGTGCAACAGCTCCCCGTTCCTGGTATGCTGCACAGCTCCCCGTGTTTTTGGGGATGTTGCACAGCTCCCCCGGTTTTTGGGATGTGCACAAGTCCCCGTGTCCTGTTGGGGATGTGCACAGCTCCCGTGTTTTTGGATGTGCACAAGCTTCCCCGTGTCCTTGGGGATTGCACAGGGCCTCCCCCCGGGTGTCCTTGGGGGGGGATGGCACAGCTCCCCGTTCCTTGGGGATGTGCACAGCTCCCGAAGCTCTGTGGAAGGCCTCTGAAATGGTCCCAGGTGCTGCCTGCACTTGACATTGCTCACTTGTGTTAAAAGCAGTGCAACATGGTATCACAAACTCACAGAAAAGGATAAGAATCCCTGCGTTTCACCTGCACTAAGACTCAGGGAGCATGGTTACTTGTACGACTGTAGCGAAATGACATTACCTGAAAGTGTTAACAAAACTGTTTGTCACCTGGTTTAGTTGAAGATTTTCGGTAATAATAATGAATTGCCCAGGTGTATAACCTGTCATGAGAAGCAAGCACCTTGATGCGTTGCTTTACCACAAAACAGTAAAGTACTGGAGTTGTTCGAATGATAATTCTGAATTACAGTGGACTTGTAGACTTGCTGACTGTACTATAATCAATCATTAACGGTTCAAAAAAATTATAATTTTTTAAAAAGAACAAAGAAGAAACTTGAAAACTAAATGAGGTGAAATCAAGAAAGATTGCTAATAAATCCGCGGCCAGGTTAAAGGGTAAGTGTGAGGACAATGTGAAACTCCTTGCTTTCAGAATAACCTATAAAATGACAATGCAAATGAATTCCTCCATAGAGAAGATGGTCGTTCTGCGAACTGAAGTGCTTTTTGGGGAGATGATAGTTTGGAGAAGGATTACCTGCAAATGACCACCTTTTAAAATTTTTCAGGTGAAGGGACAGTACGTGTGACTCTGTGTAGAGTATGATTGAGTAGCAGTTGGCTGTGGTTTAAAGATCTCTACCAATTCACCACATTATTTTAAAATTTTGCTTTATATATTGCCACACCCTCTCCCCTGGAAATGTTCACATTGTCTTCGTGGGAACTTGTACCTTAAAAAAGTAATCAGAAATTTACAAGTAAGTTGAGCTGTTAAATATGCTGACCCCCCCCCCCCCGCCACTGACTCTGTACTCCTGTCTTGTTCCCAGCTATTGAGCAGAGCTTTGGATCAGGGTGAAAAGCCAATCGGACAGTCAGTGACCTCAAGATCAGAAAAACCACAGGTAGGCTCCTTCAGCTTAAAGAAATCAGCGCTGCTTGGAAAGTGAGTCTTAACTGCTCTGGAACTCATATTCAGAAGCTTCCTGTGCTGGCTTTGTGGGGCTTGATGCCGCTGGGAGTGTTGGCTGGCGCTTTGCTGTGTGACAGAAGTGGCCTTGTTCTGACATCCCTCTCTGCCCCTCTCTGCTCCTGTCTGTCCTTGCTGTCCCTCTCCTCACCCCTGTCCCATGTCTGTCTCTGTCTCACCCCTGCCCCTGCAAGCAACTCGTGTGGACACACAGAGTTTGTGGAGGTATGACCGGTACAACGAGAACGCAGACGCCTGTTCCGGAGCGCAGCAAGGGCCGCATCCAGAGGCACGCTGGAGATCAGTGATGACCCTGTTGTGCCCCAAACCAACCAGTTACTTTGGTAGCCCCTTGTTCAAACCAACCAGTTATTATTGTTTAGTGCCCCCCTTGTTCAAACCAACTTACTACTTGTTGTGCCCCGTTGTTCAAACCAACCAGTTGACTTGTTGTAGTGCCCCCCTTGTTCAAACCAACCAGTTATTTATTGTTAGTGTCCCAGTGTTCCAAAACCAACCAGTTATTTCTATTGCTTAGTGCCCCCTTGTCAAACCAACTACCTTACTTTTAGTGCCCCCGCTTTGTTCAAACCAACCATATTTTAGTTGTTTAGTGACCCCTTGTTCAACCAACAGTTACTTGTTGCGGTAGTGCCCCCTTGCTTCAAACCAACCGAGTTTTATTTATCATTTGGACAATCTGTATTACTTTGTAGTCCCAGCTTCGTTCAAACCACTAGATTTAGCTGTTATGTCGCCCCCCTTGTTTCAAGAGCCAGACCCTACTTAACTTTAGTGCCCTTTGTTCAAACCCGTATTTGTAGTGACCCCTGTTCAAACCACCATTATTTCATTGTAGTGACCCCTGTTCAAACAACCAGTTACGTGTTGTAGTGCCCCCTTGCTTCAAAACCAACCAGTTATTTTATTTGTTAGTGTTCCATGTTCCTATTATTCATTGGTGTTCAAAGCATCAGAGATCTGGACAGCATCTCACAGGTGTGTAGAGAAAAGAAACAGTTTACTGCATGCCACAAACTCCTGATATTACTCTTTCAAAGAACAGCTGAGTAAAGAAAAGAGAGAAAGACTCAGTATAATTTCCATTTAGATTGAAAATTATATAAAAAATTAATCTTTTTCCTTTGCTTCATTGGACTTTCCAATGTTAGCAAACTTTAAATGAAGCACAAGAAACCTGAGAGCGCATTCTGGAAACAGCAAGTGGCTTAGTTAAAAAGCCAATTCCAAAATTAACAATGCCTAACAGTAATAACAGCTCTTTGTTATATGTTCATTTTTGCTCCACAAGGACAGACTTCATCTGCATGAAATCAGTGCTGCTGTTATATGTGCTAATCAATTTGTGACTGACATCACTATGGGCTTACTTCAGATTCATTATGGAGGAGAATTTAGAAAGGTTCCTGACTGTACTTGAAGCACAGTGGAAAAAGTGTCTTAGGAAAGTGTCTCTAACCTTGAGAAAGTGTCTAAAAAGTGCACAAATGGTCTTTATTTATTAAATGTGCTTCTATAGTATAATCCACACCAATAACCATTGCTGACACATGGGAAGATGCTAACAGGTTAACTGGGCAAATACAAAGTAAAATCTTAACTTTTTCAAAGTAATTATATAAGTGTACTTTTTTCATAGTTTTGTCATTAGCCTTCTCATGCTATATTGTCTTTATCTACTGTGAATTAGACCATCCACTGACTGAGTGAATGCGCGAGATGATGTATTTGAGAGTGGCTAATCTTCCTTCCTTTTTCACTTCTGATGTATGTATCTCTGGCCAGTCACCTTCCGCTGCCCTGCTGCTCTGCTCCTGAGTAGGCGTGCTTGTGCACTCAGGCGTGTTCCCTGTCCCTGTCCAGATCATTTCAGACTCGCAGAGTCACCTCGGCAGGGCCATCTGTGAACGAACGCCAGTCCCGCACAAGGTGACATGCTATTGAAGCTGTGAGTTCCAGCATCCGGAGCTGCTACTTTGGCTCTTTCAATGACATGGCCCAGTTTTGTTGGAGACACAGGGTACTTGGGGCTGCCTCCTCGTCACCAGCTGGGCTCTCCTCACTTTCCCTTGCCATGCAGAGCAGCGTGAATGGATTCAGATAGTGCAGAATTTGCCTGGCACTGACATGTCACTGTGTTAAAGCAGTGCACACATGGTACACAACACTCACAGAAAAGGGGATAAAAATCCCTGGTTTCACCTGCACTTAAACTCAGGAGCATTTAACTTTCGACTAGCAAATTGACATTACCCTGAAAGTGTTAACAAAACTGTTTGTCACCTGGTTTAGTTGAAGATTTGGTAATAATAATATTGCCCAGGTGTAAACCTGTCATGAGAAGCAAGCACCTGATGGTTGCTGTTACAAAAACAGTAAAGTACTTGGGAGTTGTTCTGAATGAAATTCTGAGATTACAAGGTGGACTTGTAGACTTGCTGACTTACTATAATCAATCATTAACGGTTCAAAAAATATATTTTTTAAAGGAACAAAGGAAGAACTTGAAGAACTAAATGAGGAAATCAAGAAGATTGCTAATAAAATCCGGGCCAGGTTAAAGGGTAAGTTGTGAGGACAAGTGAAACTCRTTGCTTTCAGAAATAACCTAGAAAATGACAATGCAAAGTAATTCCTCCATAGAGAAATGTCTTCTGCAACTGAAGTGCTTTTTGGGGAGATGATATTTTGGAAGATTAACTGCAAAATAAAATTTTAAAATTTTAAAATTTTTCCAGTGTAAGGGACAGTAGTGTGACTCTGTTAAGAGTATGATTGAAGCAGTTGCTGTGTTTAAAGATCTCTACCAATTACCACAATTATTTTAAAATTTTGCTTATATATGCCACCCCTCTGCCCTGAAATATTTCACATGTCTCTGGGGAACTTGTACCTTTAAAAAGTAATCAAAATATTTACAAAGCAATTGAGCTGTTAAATAGCTGACACTGACTCTGTACTCCTGTCTTGTTCCCAGCTATTGAGCAGAGCTTTGATCAGGGTGAAAATGCCAATCGGACATCAGTGGACCTCAGGATCAGAAAAACACAGGTAGGCTCCCTTCAGCTTAAAGAAAGTCAGGGGGCTCTGTGGAGAATGAGTTTAACTGCTCTGAACTCATTTCAGAGCTCCTSTGCTGCTTTGTGGGGCTGTGAGTGCCGCTGGGAGGTGTTGTGTGGCGCTGTTGCTGTGTGACAGAAGTGGCCTTTTCTGACATCCCTCTCTGCCCCTCTCTGCTCCTGTCTGTCCCTGCTGTCCCTCCCTCACCCCTGTCCCCATGTCTGTCCCTGTCTCACCCCTGTCCCCTGCAGCACTCGGTGCTGGCACACAAGTTTGTGGAGGTGATGACCGAGTACAACGAGACGCAGACGCTGTTCCGGGAGCGCAGCAAGGGCCGCATCCAGAGGCAGCTGGAGATCAGTGAGTGACCCTGTGTGCCCCAAAACCAACCAGTTACTTGTTGTTAGTGTCCCCTTGTTTCAACCAACCAGTATAATTTATTGTAGTGTCCCCGTGTCAAACCACACCAGTTATCATTTATTGTTTAGTTGACCCACTTGTTAAACGTCAACTTATACTTGTTCTAGTGCCCCCTTGTTCAAACCAACCCGTTATTTATTTGTTAGTGCAGCCCCTTTGTTCAAACCAACCAGTTATTTCTTGTTAGTGCCCCTTGTTCAAACCAACCAGTTACCTGTTGTTAGTGTCCCTAAAAGTTTCAAACCAACAGTTATTTATGTTATGTCCCAGTGTCAAACCAAAGTTATTTATGTGTGGTCCCAGTGTCAAACCAACCAGTTACCTGTTGTTAGTGCCCAAGTGTTCAAACCAATCAGTTATTTAATTGTTAGTTGGGCCCCCTGTTCAAAACAACAAGTACCTGTGGTTAGTGCCCTCCCTTGTTCAAACGCAACCAGTTATTTATTGGTTAGGCCTCCTTCCTTGATTCGAAACCAACCAGTTATTTATTGTTAGTAGAACCCTTTTCAAAGAACAACCACGTTTTTTTTACTCTTGTGTAAGTGCCCCTTTGGTTGTTTTTTTTTCCAGAAACCAACCAGTTAAATTTAAAAATGTTTAGTGCCGCCCTTGTTCAAATCCAACAGTTATTTATCTTGTTAGTGTTCCTCATTGTTCCTATCTATGTTTGGTCGGTCAAAGCATCAGAGATCTTGGACAGCATCTCACAGGGTGTGAGAGAAAAGAAACAGTTTTACTGCATGGCACAAACTCCTTGATATTACTCTTTCWAGAACAGCTGTAAAGAAAAGAGAGAAAACTCAYTAATTTCCTTTAGATTGAAAATTATTAAAGAAATTATCTTTTTCCTTTGCTTCATTGACTTCCAATGTTGCAACTTTAAATGAAGCATCAAGAAAAGCTGCATTCTGAAACAGCAAGTGTTATTAAAAGCCATTCCAAAATTAACATGCCTAACAGGATAACAGCTCTTTTTATATGGTTCCATTTTTGTCCACAAGGACACTTCATCTGGCATGAAATCAGTGCTGCTGTTATATGTGCTTTAATKATTTGTTGACTGACTCACATATGGCTTACTTCAGATTCATTATTGGGAGTATTTAGAAAGGTTCCTGACTTTACTTTGAAGCACAGTGGAAAAGTGTCTTGGAAAGTGTCTCTACCTTGGAAAGTGTCTAAAAAGTGCCAAAATTGGTCTTTTTTTTAATGTGCTCTATAGAAATCAAATATACATTGCTGAAATGGGGGATGCTAACAGGGGAACTGGCAAATTACAAGAAAATCTTACTTTTCCAAGTCAAAAGTGTGCTTTTCAAGTTTGTCATTAGCCTCTCATGCTAATTGTCTTTATCSTAGCTGGAAAGACCACCACTGACGAGGAGCTGGAGGAGATGTTAGAGAGTGGCAATCCTTCCATTTTCACTTCTGATGTATGTATCTCTGGGCCYGTCACCTCTCCCTGCCCTGCTGCCCTGCTCCCTGGAGGGTGCTGGCACTCAGGCGTGTCCCTGTCCCTGTCCAGATCATTTCAGACTCGCAGATCACCCGGCAGGCCCTGAACGAGATCGAGTCCCGGCACAAGGACATCATGAAGCTGGAGTCCAGCATCCGGGAGCTGCACGAGCTCTTCATGGACATGGCCATGTTTGTGGAGACACAGGTACATGGGGCTGCCCCTGCACTCAGGGCTGGGCTCTCCTCACTCTTCCCTTGCCATGGGCAGAGCAGCTGAATGGATTCAGATAGTGCAGATTCAGAGTGACTCTGCACTGTGGTTAGAATAATAATAATGGAAATTAATCACTGGAGGTTCCTTGTTTTGTTGTGGACYAATGGACCATCTCAATGTCCTTATGCTTTCAATAACTGACCACAGACTTGCCTTCCAGTCAGTATATTTAATATTTTCTTCAGTATGATTAATTGCAATATGCTGGAAGATCTCTGGGCATGTTTAAGTAGGAAAAATTATCTTGTGGAATGTTGTTAATTCCTTGGAGATTTCGGGTTCTCAGCCACAGTGGAGTACAGGTGTGTCAGCAAGGCTGTGTGCACCTTGCACCTCATGTAGAAGTGCAGTTCTGTGTTCACCAGCATGAATCTGGAGGCCTTGACAAGTCCTTCAAGTCARCTCTTGTGTTCATAGGCTTTGTCTTGACATGTGCATAAATCTGTTCTGTTTTTAGTCTTTAAATACCAATTATCCACCAAAAGTATTCTTAACCTTGATGTTAAAATGGTTTGACTTCTGCAGGAAAGTGAAAAGAATAGTGTTAAAGAGAAACTTCCTTGAAAAYCAAGTTAGAGGAACTTGCCTGGTTTTGGTAATTGGGTTTTGTTCTACAAGTCCTTTGTTGCTTTGGTGTTAAATATTCAGCCAAGAGAAATTGGTGGCAGGTTTCTTTTGAATTACACACGAACAGAAGTTACTTGTGCATCATTCTGTAATGCTTTGCTGTTTATGCTGCTGATTATTTCTTCTGCTGGACAGAGACACAGGTAACAGACTTACTGTCATCCTTCACCAGCCCTCCATTTCACTGCCGACTGCCATTGCTCATAATGAATTTGAGTTTGTCATGCCCTGACAGCCCAGTCCCTGAGCAGCTGCCCTGTGTGTGTGCTCCCAGCCAGCTGTGGGAGCTGTGTGGAGGCAGGGAGTGTCTCCTGTCCCCTGCAGCCTCTCAGGGCTCTCTGACCCACTGTGCCCCTCGGCTGTGGCTGCTGAGACCTCCCTCCCTGCACACCAGGGACGTTGGAGGTGCTCACTCTGTTCCTGCACAGGGAGGAACTCTCCTGCCCCGCTCATGAGCATTCCTGGTTCCTCACAACTGGCAGCCCTTGCTTCTCATTCCCTTTTTCCTTCACATGCCAAACAGAGCAAATGTCATCCCCYTACGTGCATCGTTGATTGTGAAAGTAGTTCTTGATGTTCTAGAGCCTTTCTTCTAGATTGATTAAACAAAGATCTGTGCATTCCAATAACCTGGATTTCCTTCAAAATTCCATTTCAAGGGAGAAATGATCAACAACATAGAGAAGAACGTGATGAATGCCACAGATTATGTGGAGCATGCAAAAGAAGAGACAAAGAAGGCAGTTAAATATCAAAGCAAAGCACGCAGGGTATGTTGTCTCTCTGTCATTGTGCTGGGCACTGTTRTAATTTAGCACAGCAGCATTTCCAATGTGAATGACTTTGCTGTAGTCAGTACTGAAAATTTATAATACCAGCAGAGGACAGACACTTCTGGGACTGTGAGAACAGATCATGCACAGCTAAGGGTGTGTTCACAGTTTTCCACTCAGAACTGCTATTACAGAGTGTAAAAACCCCAAAAGATGAATTAATGTATTATTTCAGTGGATAAATTCCCATCTTTTTCTTATCAGCTTTCACAATACCTTAAGTTATTCAGATTCTAAATGTCCTTAAAAGTTTCTGGCTGTTTATCACAAGTGAACTTACCTGAATTTAAAGCTCTAAAATCAATTTGCTAGCAGAAAAAAATAAAAGTGATTTTGCTGAATAGGCTGATTTTTTTWAAATTCTGCTTTGATTTTTAATGATTTCAGATAAATTGGGGAATCTTCCCTCTGGAAGGGGTGTGGCATTGTGCCATGACACTGAATTTGTGGAGGACTTGAGTTCAAAGGAAGGTTCTGGCYCTTTCCAGGGCACTTGCTTTGTTTCGGTATCTTTCTTCCCATCAGCCACCAAATAATATATTCTGATATCAGACTACTAAGTAGTTTATTTTTGCATTCCAATTTCCCCTTTTGATGTGCTGTGCAGTTGGGTGAGGCTCYTTCTGGTGAGCTGGATTTGAGGGAATAATTCATTTTCTATAGATGGAGATCCACCCAGAGATAACARGCCTGATCCTTTATAAAAGATCTTTTCAGAAGTGCTCAAAGAGCCCACTTAATGTCTGTGTAAATGGGGCTTGTGTCATCTCTGATAACTGTACAGGCATTAATCACGAGTTTACCTGTTTAAAAACCTTAATTCTTACATTTGCAAGATTATACAGATAAATTTATCTCAATTTAAGAATACAGGAGTCTTCAATAAAAGCGCTTGTGAATCTAAAAACTACTTGAAAAATTGAACATAAATGCAAGTGTTAATGTGCCTAATATTTARACTGCCTTGTTTTTTTGACAGAAAATGGTGATAATTATCATTGTGTCAGTGGTGTTGATTGCCATAGTAGCTCTAATAATTGGTTTGTCTGTGGGTATTCGGTGATGCTTGGATAACCTCAGCATGCATGGCTTCCTGCCACTGTGGCAGTAAGTAACTAATCAACTAATTTCTAATTTGGCTCTTGTTTTCTCTGTCTTGTTCTGCTCACCCTTCCTGTCTGCCCAGAGCCCTGGTGGCCCTGCTGTGTCACCCTGCAGGACCTGTGGCCCTGCTGTGTCACCCTGCAGGACCTGTGGCAGCTTCCTGGTTGCCCTGGTGGCGCTTTCATGCACTGTGCTGCACCCTGCAGGAACCTGCTGGCAGGTCCCTGGTGCCCTGGTGGCCCTGCTTGTGTCACCCTGCAGGACCTGTGGCAGGTGCAGAGCCCTGGTGGCCCTGCTCTGCCCTGCACCCTGCAGGACCTGTGGCAGGGTCAGTGCCCTGGTGGCCCTGCTCAGGGCTGGCTCTCCAGCTCTTGCAGTTACTGGTTTTGTGCTGAAGTTCACGTCAGCAGACACTCTGGAATCCTAAAGGACACTTGGGACTTTATCCAGTGGGGGTTTCTGTGGTTTTAAGTAGAGTTTTAAAYAGTAGAGGTCTGCAGCCATGAAATTGGCTGTTATGGCTCGGAGAACATCTTCAGTTTCTTACTTMGAAACTGTTTATTGACGCTAGCCTAAATGAAACAGTGGGAGATAACAGTGTGTCTGGGACATGGGATTTCTCTCAGTGTTGATGTTTTTCTGTAGCAAAGTCCCATTTCCTGTCCAGACAGTGCTAAGCAGGGAATAGCAGCTGCCTGCTCTGGGTGCGTGCAGCAGAATGCAGCTTGCAGCATGCCCAGTCTGAGCTGCACCCAGAGCACCAGGAGCAGGGCCCAGTTCAGACAGCTCATCAGAAATRCACATTTCTGTACTAACACCCTTTAACACCCAGGTTTGTGGTTTGGGGCTGGAGATCCTTCTCAGCTCTGCTTTGTGGGAGGGGGGCAGAATTCACTGTCATTACCTGCAGTCAGCAGTGCCTGCCCCAGTCACACCCTGATGCATTTGCACCATTTGCACAGAAGCATCTCTCCTTTTTTAACCCTTGCAGCTGCTCTGAGCTAGTGCCTGCACAGTMTCACTGACCTTCTGGTGAATTCCACTCAGGGTGCAGCTGTAAGGGCTTGAGCAGGCTGCAAGTATTGATCCAAGGAGGGTGGCAGTGAGCAGCTYCTTASAGCTGACCTACATCTGGTTGCAATGATGTTTACAGAAGTTGGGCATGAGRAATTGCCAATATTCTGTAAAGGAAAATAGGGAAATGTTGCACAGATGCTCRGTCCTGTGACTGTGGTTACGTGTSTGTTAGAAACAGGAAATCATAYCAGTGATTGCTCCTTAGAAAGAAAATCCCAGCACTCAGCRTGGGTGTCAGTCTTGCTGTGGCTCTGAATGTATCTAATTCTGTCTCTGACAAAGTATTTCAATCTTAACTTTTCTCTCTTTCCCCTGCAGAAATTGATGTTCATAATAATATGTGTAACTGTACTGCTTCTGATACTTGGAATTATCCTAGCAACAACTCTGTCCTAGCAAGCACATTCCAAGAGTTACCAYCCTTCAGGAACTCCAAAACATCTCCAGTGAAACCAAACCTTTTCCACAGATGATGCCTTACCATGATGACCTGTCACTAATGGCTAAAAGTGAAAGCAGAATCGCTCTTAATGTTTACTCACAAATGAAGATCAGAATGTATCAGGGGGTGTATGGATTTTACAGCATAAACTAGACACTTGTGAGACTGAAACTTGGTTTTGAACTAAAGTAACTTTGGGTTTTTTCACATCTCAGTGTTACAGTTGCAGTAGGGAGTTGAGAGACTATTGAGTTTTGAGTGTTTGGCTTTTTTTTCCTATTGCTAACCTAACTCTAATCATGACTTTAAGTACCTTGCCAGTGCTGCCTTTGTTAGCACTCTTGTGAATATTTTTATGAMATGTAGCCTTGTGTTTAAGTGTATTAATTATTTAGTCACCTTAACCTATTTAAACCTTATGGTTTTTCTCCAACAAGTGCTAAAATATCTTATCCTGACAGGACTAC
Organism: Sporophila hypoxantha; assembly: GCA_002167245.1. NCBI lineage: Eukaryota > Metazoa > Chordata > Aves > Passeriformes > Thraupidae > Sporophila > Sporophila hypoxantha. The sequence continues at coordinate 521,709 of NDFG01000145.1, forward strand.
TCCTTTAACTGCCTAGTGCATTACTTGAGAAGAAAAACGAAAAAAAGGTTTTTTTACACTTGCCAGTTTTTTTATTTTTCTGTCAAGGTTAACTGCTTAAAATGCTTCCTTCACAGTTAATAAAAAGTTAGTTGCAACATTTCTGGTAAAAGCATACAGCTCTGAAATGCTGAATTTGCACTTGGGCAGGTAATTTTACAGGTAGTTCTTGTGCAAAGGGAACTGATGGATCAGTTTAGCCTTATTGCTTACATGAATATGACAAAAGTGACTTTGTAAAGCCAAATCAAGTTTTCTTGTTCTGGAGTTTGCTAATGTTGATGTTTGAATATAGCACAGGGGGATGAGCTCCCCCAGAAGAGTCTGAAACTTAATACAAACTAAGACACTGATTTGTTATGAAATGTGTGTGGCTATAACATGGATGAAGTGTTTTGGTGTACACATGCCTTTGTAATGCCAGCTTGCACCACTTGAAAGCTTCAAAGAATTCAAATGTACCCAAATAACTGCATTTAGTGTTACAGGTTATTTTTGTATTTTTGTGTGTAAAATATTTGTAACTTGGGTTTGTGACTCCTCGTTGTTTAAGCATATCCATGTAGATATGTAGATATATTTACACTCTAAGAGAAGGAGAGGAGAGGGTGATTTGTGCCTTTTTAAACATAGTCTAAAACTGTACTCATCAATGTGTTCAGATATTCAGCTCTCATGTTGACTGCAGTAACTCAGTCCTACCAGTTTATAATCCTTAAACTTAGGTTTTGTTGAAAGTGTCTGAGATCAAAGTTACTCAGTAAGGGAGAATTCAGGCTTRGTAAAACTCAGCAAAGTTTACAGTTCCTCTTGTATGTATGAATATTCCTGCTTTGCTGTCCAGGTATACTGTGAATATGCTGGAGCTATTCAGATGTCAAACATGTTTAAAGAAGAAAACAAATATTGTTATTATTATTATTATTATTATTATTATTGGTCTCTTTACAAGTCAGCCATAAAGAAGTCGCTTGAAAAATTCGGCTTCAACAATGAACAAATTTCTTTTACCTCTGAGTCCAGAATGCTCACTGATGTTTGGGAGGAAGTTTACATGCAAAGTAAGGAAGGATTGGTTGCCTTAATGCTCATTCTAGGTAAATACCTTTTATTCTGTAGTTTTCTAGATTTTTATCAGTAAATATTATTTATACAGATATGCAAATTAGATGGGGGGAAATCACTCCTGCTGTTTTTCCAGCTGGTTATGTAAACTGACCCTCAGAATCCTGTCCTGTTGAATTTTTCTCTCTGTAATGCAGTAATTGCCCATCAAGACCAGAAATTGGAATAGGCTACTCCACAGTTTTTACTTCTTGTTGAACAGCTGCCTCAATGAGTTTGTTTTAAAGCAAAACAGACCTTTTCACAGTGGCCTCTTTGTTTGGAGGTCGGAGGGGAGTAAATCTCTAACCTATGCACTAATAAACTCATCCAGCGAGCCTGCTGTGTCTGCTCTGTGTCCCTGCTGTCCCTGGAATGTTCCACAAGTGTTTGAATGGCTTACATCAAACACAGGATAGGGTGGCATCTTCTCTGCAACTTCTTACCAAGAAAGGTGTGGAGATAATTATGAAGAAAACAATGGGATATGTTAATTTAAGCTGTGCCCATGGGGGAGGTTTTTAGAGAAATGTCYAGGTAAGAAACCCCAAGGTTGCAATGAGTGAGTGCTCTCTTCATACAGAAATAATTTGTGACAGCTCCTGGGACAGTCTGACAGCAGTGAGGGTTGTGYGGTTTCATATTGAGAAAGTGGAATCAAGCCTTTGGCTGCTGGCAGGGGGGCAGACAAAGCCATTTCACTCAGAGCTCCCTGCCAGCTGTGTGCATTTCATGCTGCAAGTTTCAGTGGGATGGGAAGGCTCTCAGAAAACACAATTAATTCTAACTGTGTTCTTCCAGGCCTTCCCTGGGATTTCTGAGTGAAGCACAGCTASCAGTCTGGACCTGAGTCTAGGGAYAAGCTCTGGGATCTGGAGTGTGTTRAGTGAGAGCAAGTAAGCTCCAGTCCCCTCTGCAGCATCAGCTGAGAGCTGCAAGCAAGGGAGCCTGGCTGAGCAGCCAGCAGGCTGAAGGGAGAAATACACACATTWAAAAATCCCAACAATCTGCTTTTAATCTGAAAAGCTGCAAAAAACCCATTTCAAAACATCCTGGGTTTGAATCYGTTCATACGAGCGCACATTGCATTTCCAGCTCACACGCTTGCTCTGCTTCTGGTTTTCCCTTTTGGCAATTTATTCAGAGCAGAGTTAGTGGGTAGAATCTCAGAGGAGAATAAAAGCCAGTGTTTTGAGAACTAATGAAGTAATTATCTAAAGCATTATTTACAATGATTATTTAGAAGATAATGAGACCCTTTAGTTATGTTTGTTCTGCATTGCTGGCCGTTCAATAATTCAGGATACAGGGTGTTGCCATACAATTTTCTCTGTTTACTTTGCACAGTTTTTGTTTAGGAAAYCGTCACAATTTTGTGCTGTGTGTGAAGCACAGATCTGGGCCCTCTTCTGGGCATTGTTTGTCACATGAAGATCGCTGCTCCCCTGGGCTGCACCGGGGGCTTTTGGGCTCAGGCTGTGCAGAGGGACAGAAGAAATGAAGGGGGAAATGAAGCTGCACCTGTGAAAGGCTGCTCGGGCTTTATTCCTGTAAACTGGAATATTTCCATACATTCATTACTCCCCTGATGTTCCTGTCAGCYTTTCTCTCGCTGGAGCTAAAGCCTGACTTGCAGTTTATTTTCATTTTGGGAGCCGTGATGGGGATGTTTCAAATGTGAGGCTTTTAAAAAGAGCTCGTTTGTGCAGGGGAAATTCAGAGCATCATTAACATTTCTGCATTTCTGTAGCCAGTAACAATTTCACCGCAGCTGTGAGAGGGCTGCTAAATAAACAATTCTCCTGAAGCACAGGGTGGCAGTGCCCGAGGAGTGGAGGCTTCTCCGTGAGCTCCTTCCTGCAGAGGGAGGTGAGGGTGGTCGGGATGGTCGGGAGCCAGCAGGGACAGCGCAGYGGCTGCCCCGGGAGCCTGGCTGCTCACTGCGGGTCAGAGCAGCTCACAGGCTCTGCCCCTGCCTCAGGAGAGGCTGCAGGGCAGGCTGGGGTCCTGCTGCTCTGAGCACACAGCGCGACGAGGAGAACATCGGGATTTCACTGGAGCGCATTCAAAATGTGTCACCCAGCACCCTCTGGAGGATCACGAAAGTTAAAGTTCAAAAGGGTTATTGAGCAAGGCAGGGTTAGCTGTCACATGGCTGCTGTGCAAAAACACCGGACAGAAATGCATTTAAATGGTGAGCCTACAAGTAATTGTGAACAAAGTGAGATTCTGAAATACCTGCACGAGTAAAAATGAGCTGCTTTGGTTCAGAAATCCCAGCCAGCACCTCCAAAGCTTGGGGGGAAAGGAAAGGAAGGGAAGGGAAAGGGAAGGGAAGGAATATTTTGGCCAGGCAGAGGCTGGGATCCCAGTGCCAGGGCTCTCCCGGAGCAGGGGCTGCAGGCCCTGAGGGACTGTGGCTGTCCCGTGGGGCTGGGCTGGGCTGCAGATGCAGGTTTTGGAAAGCAGGAAGGTGTTTATCCCCACAACAAARAATCCACAATAAGGATTTAGTTCAGTGTTTGTGTCTCTCTCCTGGCTTTCCCATGGGGCTTGCCTGGCCTGTTTTTATTCTTTATTCTATAATTATATTCATTCTTATTTATTAATAATATATTTTACTATTATCCCCATGCCTGACATCAGCATTTGTGGGGAACTGATGTTACTGTCCCAGTGCAAACATCCTAAACATGCATTGTTTAAACAATCACAGCTCCTTTTCATGTCCCCGCGTTACAAACCAGCCCCCGTCTCCTGAGCTGCCCACCAAGGGCTACACTGCTTTAAATAAATTCATTTGCATGTGTGGAAGGTGCATTTAGATACTCCTACAGTGCAGAGCTATTTCTCACCACGTATTCACACAGTGAATGAGGCTATTCCTCAATAGCCACTGATGGCAGGATTTAAAATAAGTTCACCTGAAATTAGGTTCAGAACCACTGCAGGAACCACAGCAAGTATGCCCACAATGGGTTTCAAAGGGCCCAGGAGAAGCAGGGGAAGAGAGAAGGGCAACCTGTGCCATGGGGAGAAGGGGGCACCTGTGCCATGGGAGAGAAGGGCAGGTGTGCCATGGAGAGAAGGGGACACCTGTGCCATGGAGAGAAGGGCCAGGTGTGCCATGGAGAGAAGGGGCACCTGTGCCTGGAGAGAAGGGCAGGTGGTGCCATGGGGAGAAGGGCAGGTGTGCCATGGAGAGAAGGGGACACCTGTGCCATGGGGAGAGGGCAAGGTGTGCCATGGAGAGAAGGGGGCACCTGTGCCATGGAGAGAAGGGCACCTGTGCCATGGAGAGAAGGGCAGGTGTGCCATGGGGAGAGAGAAGGGCAGGTGTGCCATGGAGAGAAGGGGGCAGCTGTGCCATGGGGAGAAGGGCAGGTGTGCCATGGGGAGAAGGGGGCACCTGTGCCATGTGGAGAAGGGGGCAGCTGTGCCATGGGGAGAAGGAGGCACCTGTGCCATGCAGAGCCGGGGTTTGGGGGCAGTTTTGGGGTTCAGAAATCCTGCCCTGCTCCCACCCAGCCCTGCCTGCCCAGCAGCCTGGGCACAGCTCTGCCAGGCCCAGGCTGACAGCTGGGCACACTTGTGCTCCCTTGACTTTGAAGCTATTTATAGAGAGATTTTGTCAGAGTTCCCATTTCTGCAGTTCCCCCTAATGGGTTTTTGGCCATGGTTTTCCTTCCCATGTGAGGCAAATAAAACCATGGAACAAACCAGTCTTAGGAACAAAACATCAACTCACAGGACAATAAAATGCAGCAAGTGTTGACATGTATTTTTAATCACAGCTAATATATTCATGCTTTTAATCCCTAAAATAACAGAAATTACTATACATTTCAGGTGAGATTTAAGAAAATAAAGGCAAAATCTCAGTTTCTCTGCAATCCAGCCGGGTTCAAAAATCCACACTAGAGCTGGGCTTGGATTCCATATCTGCTTTCTATGTTTTGCCTCCTCAAAGCAGGTTCATTGCTAAGGCAAGCATGTGCTGGCAGAGTGACTCAGCCCTGTGGGCCAGGATGCTTTTCTTGGGTTTCCACTGAGCATTCTTTCCTTCCTACACAGACATAAATAAGTGCCCTTGATGACTTCCCTACCATTTACACTAGAGAAGTGAATGTGCCATTCTTTCAATTGCATTTAAAATCTTTTCTGTGCTTAAAGGGGAGCTGTTTCATTAACATCAAGCTCTGCCCTCACACCTGGCASCCACAGTGCCACAGCACAGTGCAGTAATGCACAGCAGAAAAGGGAAAGCTGAACTGAATTGCTGTGAATGGTCAGTAATTGGATAATTCTGAGATCTGACTYGAGGAYAGAACAAACTCCAAACTCCTTTTCCAAAAAGACCTTCCTGCTTGGTGCTGCAGGGTTCACCTTCCCTCCCCTGTGAGATCCACCCTCAGTGGGACTGAGCCCGTCCTGCTGGCCAGGCAGYGCCAGCCTGACTCACAGACAGAGAGAGGAGCTGGAAATCAGGGTGGTGTGCCTGGAAAAAGAGATCTCACTCTCTGTTTACCCTGTGGGAGCGGTCTTGGTTACACAAGATTAAATGTTATGTAAAGTGAGAGAGCAGCTGCTCTGCCAGTGCCTGCGGCCAGCACAGAGCGAGGGGCAGGGGCATCTCACAGGGCAGCAGAGAGGGGCACCAGCCCTGCTCAGCATCCCCTGGGCAGGAGAGGGCACCCAGCCGGGGGAGGGCCTGCTCAGTTCCCTGGCCAAGGAGAGGGCACCAGCCTGCTCAGCATCCCTGGGCAAGGAGAGGGGCACCAGCCCTGCTCAGCATCCCCTGGTTCCAAGGAGAGGGCACAGCCCTTCAGGCTCCCGGGCAAGGAGCAGGCGGACCAGCCCTGCTCAGGGCTCTGAAGCCAACCGGAGAGGCTCAGCATCCCCTGGGCCAGCAGAGAGACCCAGCCCTGTTCAAACGTGTTCCTGGCAGAGAGGAACCAGCCTGGGAAGGAGAGGGGAACCAACCCTGCCAGCATCCCCTGATCCAGGAGAGGGGCACCAGCCCTGCACAGTGTTCCTGAGCCAGCAAGAGAGGCTCAGCATCCCCTGGGCCAGCAGAGAGGAACAGCCCTGCTCAGTGTCCCTGCCCAGAGAGGAACCAGCCCTGGGTAAGGAGAGGGGCACCAGCCCTGCTCAGCATCCCCTGGGCGCAGCAGAGAGGAACCAGCCCTGCTCAGTGCCCCTGGCCAGGAGAGGGGAACCCGACCTGGGAAAGGAAGGGGCACCAGCCCTGCTCAGCATCCTGGGCCAGCAGAGAGGCTCAGCATCCCTGGCCAGGAGGGAGGAACCAGCCCTGCTCAGCATCCCCCGAAGCCAGGAGAGAGGCACAAAGCACACCAGTAACTCTTTGCAGTTTTAGGAGTTACGTTGCGAGTGTTAACCAGGGACAGGACTATCCCATTATGACTTTTCTTCTTTACTCTTCTAATTGGAGTTATTTACTTCTTGCATTATAACACATTAAATTTAAAATATTGGCCAGCTTGAAGTGATCCTCCCCGGATCACTTCAAACAAAAAAAAAAGAAAAAAAAAGAGAGATGCTGATGCTAAACGCCTTTTGTGATGATTCTGGAACATTTGTCTGCACGTGTGGCTTGTGTGAGGGGGACCAAGCCCTTTCCAAAGCCCCAGCCTGAGGCTGGCAGGGAGGAAGGCAGCACTGAGGACAAGCCCAGGATGCCCTGGAGGCGGAGGCACAGCCCCACCTGCCCGCAGAGAAATTGCTGCTCCCGTGGCTTTGGGAGCCTCCGTGAGAGGAGCTGTCCCTATGTTTGCTGTGATCCATCTTTCTGCTCACTGATGGATCCTCTCTCCAGAGCTCCCAGTGCTTCTCCCTTCGGTGGGTACAAACACGATAAAAATGCTTTAAAAATCYATGAACACTTAAGTGTTTGGCAGCTCCCAGGATTTTACTGGATCCTTTACTCAACAGTTTAATGCCTGATAGAGGAAAGGCACCAGTTAAACATTCATCTGCAGAGTTAGCAGCTACAGCACGCCTCAGGTTGGTTCTGCTCCTCTGACTCTTCCTTCACAACGAGATCAGCGTTTCCCCGGCACAGCGCTGTGCTGGCGGAGCTGCTGAGGCGGGAGCGGCTGTGCCCGAGGCCAGTGCGGGGCAGAAGTTTCCAGAACTGAAATTTGGAGGTTTATTGCTCTAAAGACGGAGTCAGTGTGGGGCGGGGCAGCGGGCACAGCTGAAACCCGGTCAGCGCGGGGACCCCCGGCCCAGGGAGCGGCTGGGCTGAGCCGAGCCGAGCCGACAGAAGGAGACTAGCTCGGCACAGACGTCGTCAGTACTCAGTCACGTTCTCACATGCGCTTTTCGGCCACGCGGCTGGCGGAGGGAGGTCTCAGCAGCAGCATGCGGGACTCTGTTGCCATCCAGTCCGCGCAAATCCATACGTGTTCCCGGAGTCACCCAAGACCGATTGCCTGGGCTGGGGGAAAGGGAAAAGAAAGAAAAGAAAAAGAAAAAAACAGAAAAGAAAAGAAAAGAAAAGAAAAGAAAAAAAAGAAAAGAAAAGAAAAGGAAATAGAAAAGAAAAGAAAGAGAAAAGAAAAGAAAAGAAAAGAAAGATGCAAAGAAGCTAAAAGAAAAGAAAAGAAAAGAAAAGAAAAGAAATAGGAAAGAAAAAGAAAAGATAAGAAAAGCAAAAGAAAGAAAAGAAAAGAAAATCAATCTGCTTTTCCCTTCCGCTGTTGTTAGCCCCTCATTCTTTTGCCCTTGATTGATCAGGCCCAAAAGTGTTGTGCATCTTATTCATTTACAGCTGGAAATGAACATGTCCTGAGAAGAAATCTTTCCAAATCGGTGCAAAGGTGCGGCAGGTGCTCAGCCGCCTGTCAATGCACACATTCTTTAAGACGACAGTTTCATTGCGTACTCCATGAAGAAGTTTTAGGTTTTTTCGCGCTTCCCTTACAATGCTACGCAGGGGGAAGAAGAAAGAGGAGATTCACACGGTTTCACAATGTTGCGAGGCAGAAAGCTCCTTTCCTTTTGTTTTAACCCTTCCGACTATCTTCACTCTAGGTAGCTGAGGGGGACCAAATCAAGTCATTGCATGGCAAAAGCCCGCTCGCAAAGTGTCTGGCGTTTGCACAGGAGCTCACAGCATGGGACCTTGGGCTCTAGCTGGCAACTTGGCTGTTCCAACTCTCGAGGGATGAGGTCGAGATCGTGAATAAGGGGAGGCCTCGAGGGGCGGAGGGACAGCAAAGCTATGTCGCCTCTGTGGCCCGTTAGATGCTGGGGAGGGTAGTCTACAGCATGGAGGGGGTCCCAGCGAGCCACGGCTCAAATTCTTTGACTCCTCGGCAGTGCTAGTCATCTATTCACACACACTCGGGCTTTTGGTAGGTTTGATGATTATAATACAGATAGTTTCCGTTAGGGGATTTATATCGAGTTATCGCTGAAGAAAGCTGGAGAGGCGCTAAAGAGGAACGAAAAGGGGTTAACAATGTAATTAATGGCGTGAGCGAGCACTTTGTGTTGTTGGACACTAAGCACACAACTAGTGGTCTCGCATTTATTCTGCTGGGATGTTGGGATGTACCTTCGGTCTATGGAGTTATATGATTCTAATAATCCAAAGTAAAAAGCGAACAAATAGCGATCTATGTCCTACGCCTATAGGACGTACAATAGAATCCACCAAGCTTCTGGAGTGTTGAGCCGACACAAGCTTTGGTTGATTCATAATCTTTCATGGTGTGTTCACTTCTATTCTCTAGCGTAGCCCTGGTCCTGGACACTATGTTAAATTCTACCTTCTCTCTGGTTCTCACTTACTCTCAATAGGGAGGAGTTATTCATAAGTATCTTTAAACTTTATTTACTTTTCATTACTTATTATTCTCACTCAACAGATAAAAAATTAAATTCGGAATGCCTCTTCTTGAAACACTATGGAGTCAGAATCACTCGTGCGATAAGCTCTTTCCGCATCCTCAGGACACCACCTTTGGTGGAGAATACATTTGTCACTAATGGCGCGAATGCATACATTCTGCATACTTATATTCCAATAGGACCACAAATTTAACCCAAGACGCATCCAAAAAAGCTTCTTTGGCACGGAACGGGAACGACTCACCCCTTGGCTGCACCCAGGACGGATCCGGAGAAACGACAGAGCCTCAGGCAGCACTCATTCTTCCAAGCGAGAACAAGGAGCTCTATCTAGCTCACAGGGAATTGATTCAGTTCTGCCCTCTTGGAGCTCAATTTTCATGGTTTCACCTCATCGCGTGCAACAAACAACACTGGGCAATCACGACAAACAGCGGCTCTCGCGTCATATAGGTCCAGGGCTCTCAGCCCTCGCCGCTCAGCTTTACATGACGCCGGAAGGTAACATGGCGGCGTGAGATAACGAGACTGATTTACTGGGAGATAATGCTAATCCAGATGGGTGTGGCGACAATTCAGCCTTCTTTCTCAACTCGTACCCTAAACGTTCAGGTGCTCACATTTATTTTTGGCGAGTTTGCTAAATATTTCTTTTTCAGATATACAAAGAGCTCCAGCAATGCGGGGCTCAGCCCTGGCTGCAAACTCGGGAGGATGGGGGGACATTTTGAGAGACAAGTTAACCTCAGAGCGCAGTTCGGCAGGGATTAGAAATGCGCAGAGTTTGGAGAACAGGACGCCACTCAACAGCCGACGTCTTGGGAGTGTTTGGACTCTTCTGTCTTTCTATCTCTCCGAGCGCTCTTCGCTTTAAACGTCAGATGAGCAGGGCTATTTGGAAGTATCGCTAGTGTCGTCCCAGTGGCCGGATGATATTGATGGCGATGAGACAGAGGCAGGAAGCAGCCAGGTATGACTCTGGCCACGGGCAACAAAGCACCGTAATCTGCAGCCTCCTGCGCTCCTCCCGCGGTTGTATCTTCAGCACTCTTTGGGTGAAGCTTTTATGTATGAGTTATTCCTTTTGGGGTGTCTTATAATTGGCGGTACTTCATAGCCTTCACCATAAGGGCTTCAACCCTGACTAACTAGTAAAACCTTCTTATGTGTTTTATTTCACAGCAAGCTTGGCTTAACACTAGGAGAAGTATCTCATAATACAGACAAGGCAGTATCCTTCCCTTAACTGCGCCGCAACTCCAGGGCGAGGCGGACGCGACTATTTATTGAGTAACTTTAGGAGAAAACAACGGATAAAGGAGCTCATTTATGTTTTGTACCATCACTCGGTCCTCACGTCTTCTTCTTATACCATTTTGTGCTGGCCATCCAAAGGGCATAAATCCACCTTTTGGCTGTTAAAAATGCTCCTTCAACAGTTAAATCAAAGTTAGTTTGCAGACCATTTCCGGGTAAAGAGCAACAGCTCTGGAAATGCTGGGGAATTTTGCACGTGGGCAGTAATGTTTACAGGGTAGTCTTGTGCAATAAAGGGAACTGATGGATCAGTTTAGGCCTTATTGCTTAATGTAATAGACAAAAGTGACTTGTGAAAGCCAAATCAAGTTTCTTGTCTGGGAAGTTTTAAATGTGAGTTTGTATAGCACAGGGGGATGACTCCCCAGAAAAGTCTGAAAACTTAATACATCTGAACAAGACATTGTTGTTAAAAATGTGTGTGCTAAATCATGGATAAGTGTTTGGTGTACACATGCTTGAATGCAAGCTGTGCCCATTGAAAGCTCAAAGAATTCAAATGTACGAAAAACTCGCATTTAGAGTAATGGTTATTTTTATGTATTTTTTGTGCTAAATATATGTTGTAACTTGTTTTGTGACTCCTCGTGTCTTAAGCATATCCAATTAGATAGTAGATATATTTACACTAAGAGAAAGGAGAGAGTAGGGGATTTGTGCCTTTAAACATAGTCAAAACTGAACCAGAATGGTTCAGATAATTCAGCTCTATGTTGATGCAGTAACTCAGTCCTAGCATTTTTATAATTTAAACTTAGGTTGTTGAAAGTTTTGAATCAAAGTTACTCCAGTAAGGAGAATTAGCTTTGTAACTACTCACAAAGTTTACAGTTCGCTCGTTTATTATGAATATTTCTGCTTTGCTTCCAGCGTATATCGTGAATATGCTGGAGCTATTCAGATGTCAAACATGTTTTAGAAGAAGAAAACTCAATATTGTTATTCTGAATTATTATTATTATTTTAATTATTGGTCTCTTTACAAGTTCGCCACTTAAAGTAAAAATTCGCTGTAAAAATTCGGCTTCAATCAATTGAACAAATCTGCTTTTACCCGTCTGATCAGAACTGCTCACTGTGTTTGGTGATGGAAGTTTTACATTCAAAGTTAAGGATAGGTGGTTGCCTAATGCTCATTCTAGGTAAATACTTTTATTCCATTCTATGATAGTTGTTTGTATAATTTTTATCAGTAAATATTTATATTTATACAGATATGCAAATTAGATGGGGGAAATCTCCGCTGTTCTTTTTCCCTAAGCTGTTATGTAAACTGACCGCCAGAATCCTGTCCTGTTGAATTTTCTCTTGTTATGCAGTCAATGCCGTCATCGAAGGACCAGAAATTGGAATAAGCTACTCCACAGTTTTTACGTGACAGCTGCCTCAAGTAGTTTGTTTTACAGCAAAACAGACCTTTCAACAAGTGGCCTCTTTTGTTTGGAGTCGGAGGGAGAGTAATCTAACCTATCACAATAAACCATCCAGCGAGCCTGCTGTGTCTGCTTGTGTCCCTGCTGTCCCCTGGAATGTTCACAAGTTGTCTTGAATGGCTTACATCAAACTACAGGATAGGGTGCACTTCTCTGAAACTTCTACAAGAAAGGTGGTGGAGATGAAGTTATGAAAGAAACAATGGATAGTTAATTAAGCTGTGCCCATGGGAGGGTTTTACGAAGAAATGTCCGAGGTAAGAAAGCCCCAAGGTTGCAATGAGTGAGTGCTCTCTTCATACAGAAATAATTGTGACAGACTCCTGGGACAGTCTGACAGCAGTGAGGGTTGTGGGGCTTTGCATATTGAAAATGGAATCAAGCTCTTTGGCTGCTCGGAAGGTGGGCAAGACAAGAGCCATTTCACTCAGAGCTCCCTCCCAGCGTGTGCATTCATGCTGCAAGTTTCCAGTGGATGGTAAGGCTGCTCAGATAAACACAATTATTCTCGCAGTTTGTGTCTCAGGCCTTACCCTGGGATTTTTCTTGAGTGAAGCACAGCATACAGTCTGGACGCTGAGTCCTAGGAGTAACTTGGGATCGGAGTGTGTTGCAGATGAGAGCAAGTTAGTCCAGTCTCCCTCTGCAGGGCATCAAGCTGAGAGCTGCCAAGCAAGGGAGCTGGCTGAGCTAAGCCGCAGCTGAAGGAGACACTAACTCAACATTTAAAAATCGCCAACAATCTGCTTTTAATCCTGAAAAGCTGCAAAAAAAACCCATTTCCAAAACATCCTGGGTTGAATCAGTTCAATTACGAAGCGCACATTGCATTTCCAGCTCACACGCTTGCTCTGCTTCTGTTTTCCTTTTGGCATATTATTCAGAGCAGAGTTAGTGGGTAAGAACTCTCAGAAGGAGAATAAAAGCCATTTTTGAGAACTAAATGAAGTGAATTAATTCTAAAAGGCCATTAAATTACAATGATATTTGAAATAATGAGACACTTTGAGTTAGTTGTTTCTGCAGTTGCTGCGCCTTCAATAATTCAGGGTGTGCCATTAACAATTTCTCTGTTTACTTTGCAACAGTTTTTGTTAGGAAAGCGTACACATTTTGTGCTGTGGATGTGATACGCACAGATCTGGAGCAGCTCTTCTGGCATTGTTGTCACATGAAGATCGCTGCTCCCCTGGTGCGCCACCGGGGCCTTTTGGGCTCAGGCTGTGCAACGGACAGAAGAATGAAGGGGGAAAGAAGCGCGCAACCTGCTGAAGGCTGTCGGGCTTTTATTCCTGTAACTGGAATATTTCCATAGATTTTCAGTACTCCACCTGTGTTCTCTGTCAGCGTTTCTCTCGCTGGGCTGAAAGCCTGAAACTGCAGTGTAATTTTCAAATTTTGGGAGCCGTGATGGGAATGTTTCAACTGCTGAGGCGCTTTAAAAGAGCTCGCTTGGGCAGGGAAATTCAGAGCATCATTAACTAATTTCTGTAGTCCCAATAACGAATTTCAACTCAGCTGTGAGAGGGCTGCTAAAATAATCATCTCCTGAAGCAACAGGCTGAGTGCCCGAGGAGTGGAGGCTTCTCCGTGAGCTCCTTCCTGCGAGAGGAGTAGGGTGGTCGGGATGGTCCGGGAGCCAGAGGACAGCGACAGGGGCTGCCCCGGAGCCTGGCTTGCTTCAATGCCGGTCAGAGCCGCTCACAGGCCTGCCCTGCGTCGGAGATGCTGCAGGCACCCGATGCTCCGCTGCTCTGAGAAAATGAACACACAGCGGCTGGGAGGATGAACATCGGATTTCACTGGAGCGCATTCAAATGTGCACCCGCACCCTCGGCAGGATCCGAAAGTTAGAGTTCAAAGGGCTTTCGACCAAGGCAGGTTTTAGCTCGTCACATGGCTGCTGTGCATAAAACACCTGGACAGAAATGTCATTTAAATGTGAGCCTAACAAGTAATGTGAAATCTAACGTGAGAGTTCTGAAATACCTGCCGAGTAAAAATGGAGCCTGCTTTGGTTCAGAAATCGCAGCCAGCACCCCAAAGCTTGGGGGGAAAGAGAAGGACAAGGGAAAGGGAAGGAAGGAAATGTTTGGGCCTAGGCAGAGGCGGACCCAGTGCCAGGCTCTCCGAGCAGGGATGTGCATGGCCCTGAGGGAGCTGTGTTGTCCGTGGGGCTGGGCTGGGCCTGGAGTGCAGTTTGGAAAGCATCGAAGGTGTTTTATCCCCCAACAAACAATCGCACATAAGGATTTAGTTCAGTGTTGTGTCTCTCTCCTGCTTTCCCATGGGGCTTGCCTGGCCTGTGTTTTAGTAGTCCTTTATTCTATATATAATTCATTTCTATATTATATTAATAATTATTTACTAATTATCCCATGGGCCTGACATCAGCAATTTGTGGGGAACTGCATGTTACTGTCCTAGTGCAAACATCCAAACATGCATGTTATTAAACAATGCAACACTCTTTTCATGTTCCCTCGCGTTACAACAACAGTCCCGCCTCCTGAAGCTGCCCACCGAGGGCTACACTGCCTTTAAATAAATCTCATGTTGCAATGTCGTGGAAGGCATTAGATAACTCCTACATGTGCAGAGCTATTTCTCACCACGTAATTCACACAGTGAATGAGGCTGTCCATCAATAGCCTACTGAGGCAGGATTTAAAAATAAGTTCGACCTGAAATTAGGTCAGAACCACTGCAGAACCACAGCAAGATGCACAAATGGTTTCAAAGGGCCCAGGAGAAGCAGGGGAAGAGAGAAGGACCTGTGCCATGGGGAGAAGGGGGCAACCTGTGCATGGAGAGAAGGGCAGGTTGCCATGGAGAGAAGGGGACACCTTGTGCCATTGTGAGAGACAGGGCCAGGTGGCCACTGGAGAGAAGGGGCACCTGTTGCCTGGAGAAGAAGGGCAGGTGGTGCCATGGGGAGAAGGGCGGTGCCATGGAGGAGAACGGGAACCTGTGCCATGGTGGAGAAGGTGCAGGTGTGCCATGGGAGAAGGGGGCATGTGCCATGGGAGCAAGGGCACCTGTGCAGGAGAAAAGGGGTAATCTGTGCCCAGGGAGAGAGAAGGGCAGGTTGGCCATGGAAGAAAGGGCACCTGTGCCATGGAGAATGCGGCATAGTGTGTGCCATGGGAGAGAGCGAAGGCAGGTGTGCCATTGAGAGAGGGGCAGCTCGTGCGATGGGGAGAAGGGCAGGTGGTGCCATGGGAGAAGGGGGCACCTGTGCCATGTGGAGAAGGGGGCAAGCTGTGCGCATGGGGAAGCGTAAACGGAGGCACCGTGGCATGCAGAGCCGGGGGTTTGGGGCAGGTTTTGGGTCAGAAAGTCCTGCCCTGCTCCCCACCCTGCCTGCCAGCAGCTGGACAGCTCTGCCTAGTGGCCAGGCTGACAGCTTGGCACCTTGTGCCCCTTGACTTTGAGCTATTTATAGAGAGATTTGTCAGAGTTCCCATTTCTGCAGTTCCCCCTGAATGGGTTTTATGAAGCCATTTTCCCGAGAATATCCATGGAGCAAATAAAACCATGGAACAAAACCAGTCCTTAGGGAACAAAACATAACCTCACGAACATATTAAATTCAGCAAGTGTTGACATATGCTATTTATTAATCACAGTAATATTATTCATTGCTTTATCCTGCTTAAAATAACAGAAATATACTATCATTCAGGTGAAGATTTAAGAAAATGAAAGGCAAAATCTAGTTTCTCTGCAATCCAGCCCGGGTTCAAAAAATCCCACTAGAGCTGGGCTTGGATTCCATATCTGAAATTTCTAGTTTTGCTCCAAAGCAGGTTCATTTGCAAGGCAAAGCATGTGTGGCAGATGACTCAGCCCTGTGGGCAGATCTTTTTGTTGGTTTGCGCACTGAGCATCTCTTCCTTCCTAACCAGACATAAATAGTGCCCTTGAGATCCCTACCCTTTAAACACTGAGAAGTAATGTCGCATTTTCAATGGCATTTAAAACTTTTCTGTGCTTAAGGGAGCTGTTTCATTAACATCAAGCTCTGCCTCTCACACTGGCAGCCACAGTGCCGCAACACAGTGCAGTAATGCAACGAAAAGGGAAAGCTGAACTAATTGCGTGAATGGCATGAATTGGTAATTCTGAGCTGCTGACTAGAGGAGAGAACAAACCCAAACTCCTTTTCCAAAAAGACTTCTGCTGGTGCGGGCAGGTTCACCCTTCCTCTGAGATTCCACCCTCAGTGGACGAGGCCCGTGCTGGCCGGCGGGCGCAGCCTGACCACAGACAAGAGAGAGGCTGGAAATCAGGGTGGTGTGCCTGGAAAAAAGAGATCTAACTCCTCTGTTAACCTGTGGGAGCGGTCCTTGGTTACACAAGATTATATGTTATGTAAAAGTGAGACGAGCAGCTGCTCGCAGTCCTGCGGCCACACAGAGCGAGGCAGGGCATCTCACAGGGCCAGCAGAGAGGGCACCGAGCCCTGCTGCAAGCATGCCTGGCAAGGGAGAGGGAGCACCAGCCTGCTCAGCATCTACCTGGGCCAGGAGAGGGGCACCACAGCCGGGGGAGCCTGCTCATGTCCCTGGGCAATGAGAGGGCACCAGCCTGCTCAGATACCCTGGCAAGGAGAGGGGCACAGCCTGCTCAGAATCCGCCTGGCAAGGAGAGGGCACCCAAGCCCTGGCTCAGCATCCTGGCAAGAGCAGGGGACACAGCCTGCTCAGGGCTGCTGACCCAACCGAGAGGCTCAGCATCCCCTGGGCCAGCAGCAGGAGACCTACACCCTGTTCAACGTGTCCCTGCAGAGAGGAACCAGCCCTGGGAAGGAGAGGGCACCAGCCGCTCAACAGCATCCCTGAATCCAGGAGGGGCAACCAGCCTGCAAGTGTCCTGAGCCTAGCAGAGAGAGGCTCAGCATCCCCTGGGCCAGCAGAGAGGAACCACCCTGCCTAGTTCCGCCGAGAGAGAGAACGCAGCCCGGTAAGGAGAGGGGCACCAGCCCTGCTCAAGCATCCCTGGGCCACAGAGAGAACTAGCCCTGCTATAGTCCCCCTGGCCAGGGAGAGGGGAACCGACCTGGAAAGGAGAGGGGCACCAGCCCTGCTCAGCATCCTGGTCCAGCAGAGAGGCTCAGCATCCCGGCCAGGAGGGAACCAGCCTCCACATCCCCGAAGCCAGGTAGATGAGGCACAAAGCAACACAGTAACTCTTTGCAGTTTTAGATTACATTGCGAGTGTTAAGCAGGGCAGGACTATTCCCATTATACTTCTTTACTCTTGCTAATTGGAAGTTTGTTTACTGCATTGCATTATAACGAATTGAAATTTAAATATTGGCAGTTTTGAATGATCTCCCCGGATCACTTCAAACAAAAAAAAAAAAAAAAAAAAAAAACAAAAAAAAAAAACAAGAGAGATGGCTGAATGCTAAATCAGCCGTTGTGATGATCTGGAACATTTGTCTGCACGTGTGCTATGTGTGAGGGGACAAGCCTTTCCAAAGCCCCAGCCTGAGGCTTGGCAGGGAGGAAGCAGCACTGAGACAAGCCCAGATGCCTGAGGAGGAGACACAGCCCACCTGCCCGAGAAAATTGCTGCTCCCGTGGCTTTGGGAGCCTCCGTGAGAGGACTTGTCCTATGTTGCCTGTGACTCATCTTTTCTGCTCATGATGTGATCCCTCGTCCAGAGCTCTACCAGTGCTTCTTTTTCCTCCCTTCGGTGGGTAAAAAACACGATAAAACAATTGCTTTCCAAAAATCGATGAACACTAAGTGTTGGCAAGCTTCCCAGATTTGACTGGATCTTTAACCTCACACAGTTTAATGCTGATAGAGGAAAGGCACATTAACACATTCAATCTGCAGAGTTAGCAGTACCAGCACTGCTTCAGGTTGGTGCGTCCTCTTCGACTCTTCATTCTACAAGATCAGCGTTGCCCTGCACAGAGCTGCTGAGGCGGGAGCGGCTTGTGCCCGAGCCATGCGGGGCATGAAGTTCCAGAACTCGAAATTTGGAGGTTATTGCTCTAAAGACGGGAGTCAGCGTGGGGCGGTGGCACGGGCACCGCTGAACCCGCGTCAGCGCGGGACCCCGCCAGGGGAGCGCGGGCTGAGCCGACCGACGACCGAGCCGA
>NDFG01000145.1:539623-555205 GCA_002167245.1 Sporophila hypoxantha
AAGCACTTACGCTGTTGAATTTTTGAAAGAATTTGAATTAATTCTTCCCCTCAGACGAAATGCTTTAGCAGAGAAGCACATAAAAATGAGAAAATTATTTTCTTACGAACGAACGAACGATGCCGGCGGGCCGGGCCGGGGCGGCTGAACTGAAACTGTAACTGAACTGAAACTGAACATGAACTGAACGACTGGCTGCTGGGCTGGGCTTAACTGAACTGACCGACCGACTGGGGCTGGGCTGGGCTGGGCCGGAACCGAACGGAACTGGGGCTGGGCTGGGCCGAACCGAAACTGACTGGGCTGGGCAGGACTGCTGGGCTGAGCAGGCAGGGCGAGCCGAACCGAACCGAACTGAACTGAACTGGGCTGCTGGGCTGGCTGGGCTGGCCGAGCGAAACGAGCCAGCCGAACGAACCGAACTGAACGAACTTGAACTGGGCTGGGCTGGGCTTGTGCTGAACTGGGCGGGCTGGGCTGTGCTGAACTGGGCTTGGCTGGGCTGCTGACCGAAACCGAACCGACGACCGACCACCGAACCTGAGCGTAACTAACCGTGGCTCGTGCAGTGGACTGAGCCACCGGACAGTAATCATCCCATGCCAACGAGACGGCAGGCTTTGTTGCTGCCGTAGGGCTCCGGGGGAAAAACGCAGCACGGGAAGCCGCGGCGCACGGCCAAGCGGCTCGGCTCGGTGAAGAAGCCGATCTAGACGCGCGGGCATCGGTATAATCGGGTCAGGGAGGTTAGGGTCCGTCAGGATTATTAGCCAGGATGGGAATGAGGTCCGCGGGCTGTGGATAAGACTGAACGGCTGATGTTGATGCTACGGGTGCCACGGATCAGCTCAGCAGTCGGAGTTTTCCGGGCTCTGATACCGGGCTGTGAGCTTTCTGTCGGGGCACGGCGGGCCGGATATCGGTATCTAGATTAGATGATTGTTGCTCGGCCATACGAGAATTACGGCCCTCTTGAAAAGCACTTACGCTGTGATTTTTGAAAGAATTTGAATTAAATTCTTCCCCTCAGACAAAGCTTTAGCAAGAATGACATGAAAAATGAGAAATGTATTTTCTCCTTACCAGGCTGTCAACCCTTCATCTCCATTGACACTGTGATCCAATAACGGTGCTGGCATCACAAAAACCATCTCCAGAACTCTGCCTCCACTGCAGAAAATGCACCTTGTCAGTGCTAACTCTCYACATCATCAAAACATCAACAAACAATCCAAAAGCATAAAGGATCTGGAGATCCAACTGCTGCCAGGGGAGTGCAAAGAGCTCCAAAATCAGCTGGGAGACCTGAGGGTGGGTAAAAATCCACACAAACTACCAAAACAATAATAAAATGTTTATGATAATAAATCCTAACATCTCACAGTTCCAGTAAAATGTCAGTTCTTGTCTGCTGTGGTATAACAAGTTGCATATGTCAAATTTTTATGACTCAAATTGCTAAACATGTTCTTGAGATAAAGAATATGTTTTAAAACCTTCCTAGCAGTGGGTCTGTATGGGTAGTTTACAAAGCTACTTGCTATTTTACTTTCAGAGTGACTTAATCAAATTTGCTCATATAATTTTGCATATCTTTAAAAGAAGGCTTTCAGAAAGTTTATGATATTTACATATTTTATCCCTGTGTGTACCCACACCCCCTGTACAGATGCTCATGTTTGAAACCCACCCTGASGAGGWAGGAGCAGGGCTGGTTTGGCTCAGAGCAGCACGTCAATAACTCCATTTCACAGTGACCTGACAGACTTTCAGGGATCAGGCTGGCCTGGTGAATTTTTGTTTTGTTTGTGCAAATGCAGGAGCAGCCACGTTCCTCCAGCCTGGGCAAGCCAGACCTGCAGAATGTGCCAGAATGTTCTGGTGCAGCTGACGTCCCGAGCTGCAGGTCTGAGCTGGGGCTGGAGCACAGTGTGCTCAGTGCTGGTGCTGTCAGAAGGAACGTTGCAGTTTGAAATGTAGCTCAGCTGAGGGGAAAATCTGACTAGCCAAAATTAGACTCAACAGAACAAAAAAAAAAAAAAAAAAAAGGCATTTATGGCACGAAGTGGTTATAAAAGTAAGAGTGCCTTGCCTGGTGATCAGAGCCATAATCTAATGTGGGAATGAACACAGGAACCTGGCTGGGAGCAGCTCTTCCCTCAGAAAATGCCAGAGCTTTGTTGCTCTGCTGCAGCCCTGAGGGATCCCAGGGAGGGTCCTTTGGGGCTGAGATCTGCACAACAGAGGGCTCTGGGCACCTTGTTTTGGATTTGGGACTTCTCATTCAGAATATTCTCATTCAGAAGATTCTAGTCTTTGTGGACGGTGCCAGTGCAGATCTGCAGGGAAGGCAGCACAGATTGTCTGTGAACCTTCTCCTCATCTGCTCCCTGCAGTGGCAGCAGGCTCTGATCTCAGATCTCAGATCCGGGTGTTTCACTCCGGGGTTTCCAGCAGCAGCCTTGCCCTGCAGGTCACACTGGCCACGACTGAACCCAAAGCCCTGGGGAGAAACATCCTCCTGCCCGTGGGGTGSTGGTTTGGGAGCTCGGGGGGCTCAGGATGGGTGGGAGCAGAGATCCTGACAGGGCCGGGTGGGAGAGACTCCCCAGCTGCTCAGTGACCATCAGGGCTTCCCACCGGGCTGGAAATGCAGGCGACACAGACCCTGAGAGAGAGATCCTCTGAGAGTTCCCTCTCCCARGGCTCCTCATTCCTTCCAGGGAAGCATCAGGTGCTGCAGTTCTGGAGAGCAGGGTACTCCCCATGCACTTCAACTTCAGAGAGAACCATTGGGCTTGAGGGGAAATCTGCCTTGTTAATGCCAAACTTTTCTGAAAATTCCCCTGCTCTTCCTCATTTTGTCTGTGGGTAAAYCCATGGGAGGAAGGCTGGTGRCTGAGAAGGAKCTGTAGGAAAGACAGTATTGAATTGAGGGATGTATTTCTCTAGATACTTTAGCAGAATGAATAAAATAGTGCKTTGAGAGTGCAATATTTCCTTCCGCTGTGAAATACTAAAAGGAAAATACAGAAATATCACTCAGTATAATTCAGATGTTCTCTTGATGATTTAACCTTCATCAGCCTGGGGAATTCAGTTGCGTTGTTGTGAATGCACTCCCAAAGAGATCAGATCCTGTCACTCAGARCACCTGTGCTCAGGAGAAACTAGGAGCAAGAAACAATGAGAAAAACAGCTGAATCTGGGTTTCTAAAATTTGATTTATTGACAATCTTTCCCTGTATCCCCTTAGAGCGTCTCCCTCTGCCTGCCGGGGAGATGTTGTTGCACCTCGGGAGCTCTGTGGGAACGCGGTGCGCCCCGTTATCCCGGAAGAGGAGCGCAGGACGCGGGGGATGCTCCAGGTAATCCGCCTTAATTCCCTTCTGCACCGGCGCTCCTGCGCCTCCATTGGGAGGCGGCGCGGGGCGGCCGGAATAGCCCGGGAACGGGCCAGCGTGTTCAGTTCATTGTGCGCCTGCCCGGCAGGCCGGAGCCGGCCACGCGGCGGCGGACTCCAGCGCTAACCGCCAGCCCCGGGGCGAGCCGGCTCAAACCAGGGCTCTGCCCGCCGCCCCCGCCCGCCACCCCCCCCCCCCGCCCCCCTGCACCACCCCCGCTCCCTTCTTCCCCTTCTCCTTCCCCGTCTCCCTCCAGCACCCCGCCTTCCGGTGGCTGTGCCGGCAGTCCCGTGGCCTCTGCCGCTCGCCGCGCCCCGGGTCTTGCCCGCGCCCGCTCCCGGGCTGTGCCCGCATGCCCGGGCCGTGCCCGCCGCCGCCCCCGGGCTTCTGCCGCGCATCCCGGGCTCTTCCCGCCGCTTCCGGGCTGTGCCCAGCGCCCGGCTTCCGGGCGCCACCGGCCGGCCCGGCCGCGGCAGGCCATGTGAGCGCCGCGGGCTCCCGGCATGAGCCGCCAGAGCCATCTTGGGCGGCTGCGAGAGCCTCATAGGCTCCGGGCGGCCGGCACGGCGATGATGCTCGCTCGGCTCCCCGCCTGCCCGCCCGCGGCGCGCCCGTGAAGCGCCGGCACCGAGCGCCGAGCGCCGCCGGAGCTGCGGCTGCTGCCGGAGCGGAGCTGCTGCCGGCACCGAGCTGCTTCGATACCGGGAGCGCTGCTACCGACACCGGAGCTGCGGCTGCTGCCGACACCGGAGCTGCTCCCTCCGACACCGGAGCTGCTGTTACCGACACCGGAGCCGCTGTTACCGACACCGCAGCCGCTGCTGCTGCCGGCCCCGAGCTGCTCCGACAGCCGGATCTGCTGCTACCGATACCCGAGCTGCGGCTGCTGCCGGACCGGAGCGGCTCCCTCCGACACCGCAGCTGCGGCTGCCGCCGACAGCCTGAGCTCCTTCTCGGCCCCGGAGCTTCTCCGACACCCGGATCTGCTGCTGCTGCCGGCCCCGCTGCCCTGCGATACCGGAGCTGCGGCTGCTGCGGACACCGGAGCTCCTGCCCGGCCCCGCTCCGCTCCCTCCGACACCCGGATCTGCTGCTGCTGCCGGCCCCGCTGCCCTGCGATACCGGAGCTGCGGCTGCTGCGGACACCGGAGCTCCTGCCCGGCCCCGCTCCGCTCCCTCCGACACCCGGATCTGCTGCTGCTGCCGGCCCCGCTGCCCTGCGATACCGGAGCTGCGGCTGCTGCGGACACCGGAGCTCCTGCCCGGCCCCGCTCCGCTCCCTCCGACACCCGGATCTGCTGCTGCTGCCGGCCCCGCTGCCCTGCGATACCGGAGCTGCGGCTGCTGCGGACACCGGAGCTCCTGCCCGGCCCCGCTCCGCTCCCTCCGACACCCGGATCTGCTGCTGCTGCCGGCCCCGCTGCCCTGCGATACCGGAGCTGCGGCTGCTGCGGACACCGGAGCTCCTGCCCGGCCCCGCTCCGCTCCCTCCGACACCCGGATCTGCTGCTGCTGCCGGCCCCGCTGCCCTGCGATACCGGAGCTGCGGCTGCTGCGGACACCGGAGCTCCTGCCCGGCCCCGCTCCGCTCCCTCCGACACCCGGATCTGCTGCTGCTGCCGGCCCCGCTGCCCTGCGATACCGGAGCTGCGGCTGCTGCGGACACCGGAGCTCCTGCCCGGCCCCGCTCCGCTCCCTCCGACACCCGGATCTGCTGCTGCTGCCGGCCCCGCTGCCCTGCGATACCGGAGCTGCGGCTGCTGCGGACACCGGAGCTCCTGCCCGGCCCCGCTCCGCTCCCTCCGACACCCGGATCTGCTGCTGCTGCCGGCCCCGCTGCCCTGCGATACCGGAGCTGCGGCTGCTGCGGACACCGGAGCTCCTGCCCGGCCCCGCTCCGCTCCCTCCGACACCCGGATCTGCTGCTGCTGCCGGCCCCGCTGCCCTGCGATACCGGAGCTGCGGCTGCTGCGGACACCGGAGCTCCTGCCCGGCCCCGCTCCGCTCCCTCCGACACCCGGATCTGCTGCTGCTGCCGGCCCCGCTGCCCTGCGATACCGGAGCTGCGGCTGCTGCGGACACCGGAGCTCCTGCCCGGCCCCGCTCCGCTCCCTCCGACACCCGGATCTGCTGCTGCTGCCGGCCCCGCTGCCCTGCGATACCGGAGCTGCGGCTGCTGCGGACACCGGAGCTCCTGCCCGGCCCCGCTCCGCTCCCTCCGACACCCGGATCTGCTGCTGCTGCCGGCCCCGCTGCCCTGCGATACCGGAGCTGCGGCTGCTGCGGACACCGGAGCTCCTGCCCGGCCCCGCTCCGCTCCCTCCGACACCCGGATCTGCTGCTGCTGCCGGCCCCGCTGCCCTGCGATACCGGAGCTGCGGCTGCTGCGGACACCGGAGCTCCTGCCCGGCCCCGCTCCGCTCCCTCCGACACCCGGATCTGCTGCTGCTGCCGGCCCCGCTGCCCTGCGATACCGGAGCTGCGGCTGCTGCGGACACCGGAGCTCCTGCCCGGCCCCGCTCCGCTCCCTCCGACACCCGGATCTGCTGCTGCTGCCGGCCCCGCTGCCCTGCGATACCGGAGCTGCGGCTGCTGCGGACACCGGAGCTCCTGCCCGGCCCCGCTCCGCTCCCTCCGACACCCGGATCTGCTGCTGCTGCCGGCCCCGCTGCCCTGCGATACCGGAGCTGCGGCTGCTGCGGACACCGGAGCTCCTGCCCGGCCCCGCTCCGCTCCCTCCGACACCCGGATCTGCTGCTGCTGCCGGCCCCGCTGCCCTGCGATACCGGAGCTGCGGCTGCTGCGGACACCGGAGCTCCTGCCCGGCCCCGCTCCGCTCCCTCCGACACCCGGATCTGCTGCTGCTGCCGGCCCCGCTGCCCTGCGATACCGGAGCTGCGGCTGCTGCGGACACCGGAGCTCCTGCCCGGCCCCGCTCCGCTCCCTCCGACACCCGGATCTGCTGCTGCTGCCGGCCCCGCTGCCCTGCGATACCGGAGCTGCGGCTGCTGCGGACACCGGAGCTCCTGCCCGGCCCCGCTCCGCTCCCTCCGACACCCGGATCTGCTGCTGCTGCCGGCCCCGCTGCCCTGCGATACCGGAGCTGCGGCTGCTGCGGACACCGGAGCTCCTGCCCGGCCCCGCTCCGCTCCCTCCGACACCCGGATCTGCTGCTGCTGCCGGCCCCGCTGCCCTGCGATACCGGAGCTGCGGCTGCTGCGGACACCGGAGCTCCTGCCCGGCCCCGCTCCGCTCCCTCCGACACCCGGATCTGCTGCTGCTGCCGGCCCCGCTGCCCTGCGATACCGGAGCTGCGGCTGCTGCGGACACCGGAGCTCCTGCCCGGCCCCGCTCCGCTCCCTCCGACACCCGGATCTGCTGCTGCTGCCGGCCCCGCTGCCCTGCGATACCGGAGCTGCGGCTGCTGCGGACACCGGAGCTCCTGCCCGGCCCCGCTCCGCTCCCTCCGACACCCGGATCTGCTGCTGCTGCCGGCCCCGCTGCCCTGCGATACCGGAGCTGCGGCTGCTGCGGACACCGGAGCTCCTGCCCGGCCCCGCTCCGCTCCCTCCGACACCCGGATCTGCTGCTGCTGCCGGCCCCGCTGCCCTGCGATACCGGAGCTGCGGCTGCTGCGGACACCGGAGCTCCTGCCCGGCCCCGCTCCGCTCCCTCCGACACCCGGATCTGCTGCTGCTGCCGGCCCCGCTGCCCTGCGATACCGGAGCTGCGGCTGCTGCGGACACCGGAGCTCCTGCCCGGCCCCGCTCCGCTCCCTCCGACACCCGGATCTGCTGCTGCTGCCGGCCCCGCTGCCCTGCGATACCGGAGCTGCGGCTGCTGCGGACACCGGAGCTCCTGCCCGGCCCCGCTCCGCTCCCTCCGACACCCGGATCTGCTGCTGCTGCCGGCCCCGCTGCCCTGCGATACCGGAGCTGCGGCTGCTGCGGACACCGGAGCTCCTGCCCGGCCCCGCTCCGCTCCCTCCGACACCCGGATCTGCTGCTGCTGCCGGCCCCGCTGCCCTGCGATACCGGAGCTGCGGCTGCTGCGGACACCGGAGCTCCTGCCCGGCCCCGCTCCGCTCCCTCCGACACCCGGATCTGCTGCTGCTGCCGGCCCCGCTGCCCTGCGATACCGGAGCTGCGGCTGCTGCGGACACCGGAGCTCCTGCCCGGCCCCGCTCCGCTCCCTCCGACACCCGGATCTGCTGCTGCTGCCGGCCCCGCTGCCCTGCGATACCGGAGCTGCGGCTGCTGCGGACACCGGAGCTCCTGCCCGGCCCCGCTCCGCTCCCTCCGACACCCGGATCTGCTGCTGCTGCCGGCCCCGCTGCCCTGCGATACCGGAGCTGCGGCTGCTGCGGACACCGGAGCTCCTGCCCGGCCCCGCTCCGCTCCCTCCGACACCCGGATCTGCTGCTGCTGCCGGCCCCGCTGCCCTGCGATACCGGAGCTGCGGCTGCTGCGGACACCGGAGCTCCTGCCCGGCCCCGCTCCGCTCCCTCCGACACCCGGATCTGCTGCTGCTGCCGGCCCCGCTGCCCTGCGATACCGGAGCTGCGGCTGCTGCGGACACCGGAGCTCCTGCCCGGCCCCGCTCCGCTCCCTCCGACACCCGGATCTGCTGCTGCTGCCGGCCCCGCTGCCCTGCGATACCGGAGCTGCGGCTGCTGCGGACACCGGAGCTCCTGCCCGGCCCCGCTCCGCTCCCTCCGACACCCGGATCTGCTGCTGCTGCCGGCCCCGCTGCCCTGCGATACCGGAGCTGCGGCTGCTGCGGACACCGGAGCTCCTGCCCGGCCCCGCTCCGCTCCCTCCGACACCCGGATCTGCTGCTGCTGCCGGCCCCGCTGCCCTGCGATACCGGAGCTGCGGCTGCTGCGGACACCGGAGCTCCTGCCCGGCCCCGCTCCGCTCCCTCCGACACCCGGATCTGCTGCTGCTGCCGGCCCCGCTGCCCTGCGATACCGGAGCTGCGGCTGCTGCGGACACCGGAGCTCCTGCCCGGCCCCGCTCCGCTCCCTCCGACACCCGGATCTGCTGCTGCTGCCGGCCCCGCTGCCCTGCGATACCGGAGCTGCGGCTGCTGCGGACACCGGAGCTCCTGCCCGGCCCCGCTCCGCTCCCTCCGACACCCGGATCTGCTGCTGCTGCCGGCCCCGCTGCCCTGCGATACCGGAGCTGCGGCTGCTGCGGACACCGGAGCTCCTGCCCGGCCCCGCTCCGCTCCCTCCGACACCCGGATCTGCTGCTGCTGCCGGCCCCGCTGCCCTGCGATACCGGAGCTGCGGCTGCTGCGGACACCGGAGCTCCTGCCCGGCCCCGCTCCGCTCCCTCCGACACCCGGATCTGCTGCTGCTGCCGGCCCCGCTGCCCTGCGATACCGGAGCTGCGGCTGCTGCGGACACCGGAGCTCCTGCCCGGCCCCGCTCCGCTCCCTCCGACACCCGGAGCTGCTGCTGCCCGGCCCCGGAGCCGCTGCCGGCCCCGCTCCGCTCCCGCAGGATCCCGCTCGCCCTCGGCCCCGCCTGAGCGCAGGTACGCGGGGAGCGCTGCCGGGAGCGGCCGCGGCGCTCCGGGGCCCGCGGGGATGGGATGGGGACGGGGATGGGGACGGGGATGGGGATGGGGATGGGGATGCGTGTGCGGGGGAACAGTCCCCTTCCGGCATCGGTAACTCGTATCGCAGGCAGGCAAACTTTATTATTCTGCAGCATTTTCGGRGATGCCCTTCACTGCATCCTCCCTCCTAGGTGCTGCTCTGAATAATAAAATGTGCATCGTGCACGAGCGCTAGGTAAAGGGATTAAACTCTTGCTAGATTATTCCATCCTCCCTGCGACTGATGTTTAATCTGATGTCATTTCCCAGTCGCTTTTAGGGTTTCCGATGGAACAAAAGCCATTTTGGCAGGTCTGATGGCCGTGTTTCTGCTCTGTCCGTGGGCACAGTTGGTGGTGGCTGTCCCTGCCCCCAGCCCCGGGCCGGRGCTGCTCCCCAGAATGTGTTTGCTTTGCAAACGTGGATTGTCGTGTCATGGCAAAGTCATCGCGGCCGCTCCTCCGCACGGCCGCTGCCCCTGCGAATTCGTGCATTTGTCTGGCATCTGACGCTAAACCAGAGCAATTGCGAGTAAATAGCTCATCCTTCCCCACCGAACGGCGAGATCCGTACCTAGATACGGACAGACACACGGCCACTACAGACAGCAGGACTGGGGGATGTCTGCTCRGCAGGCCAGCACGTACAGCAGAATAATAGCATTTATTATTGCACATTTCCATAAATACCGGTGAATTAGCGTGCGGCAGCGCGCTGTGCTCAGCGTTACAGAGGCACTGCAGGGRTTTATTAACCTCTCCCCACGCTGGCTCTCGCTGGGCTCGGGGGTGTGTCTTTGCCACGGGGATGTGATGGGCGACATTACAGCTGTGCACGGGCTTAGTGCAGCTGTGGCTCAGGAGAGCCTCAGGGCACGGTACAGCTTTGCTTCTTCTCTTTGAAGCTYCTGCTGCCTGGTTTTTTAGTGGTAAAACACTGCCCGGGCTGTTCTGTCCWGTGCAGGTAGGGATGCAGGGTTTGTACACAAAATAACTCAGCAGAATTAACTTGTTAGTGATCCTTGGRGCTGCATCTGGTAAATACAGAGTCTGCTTCTTAAGGGATTGGATATATTTTGAAGAAATACCTAAATCCAAAGCCACTGGTWGTAACATTAGGAATTGCACCAGGTATTCTGTGACAGGGGAAGAATACCATGATRYYTARCATCCAAATAAAAATAAGGAATATTGCTTGGCAAGATAGAAGAGGGCCTAAAGAAAACAGCATGAYATACTGAAACCAGACCAATACTGTATTTCAGAAATACTGAAACCAGACCAAGCAGCAGAGGGGAAGATGCAGCATCCCCATAAAGGCAATAGGATAAAAAATAGCAGGATATGGCACTGATAGGAAAGTTGCTGTAGTCACTTTGTATTTTGGTGTTTTTGATGGGGAGGTGTTACATTTTTATTAGAGGAGGGCTGTCTGCCCAGCTGACAAATGAAGAAGTAATTCAGATCAAATGTTACGGATGTCAGCCAGGACTCAGCACTGRAGACAGCCTTTGAAACACGTTTGTGCTACTTCCAGTACCTTAAAGGAGGTTGGGGTTTTTTAGGTGCCTCTTTGTTGTTCCTTTTTGCTCMGATGGTCCTGGTCAGTGGCTCTGTGCAGACTGTTTTCTTTTTGAAAGGGGAAAGCCCGGCTCTAAATGAACCCAGTGAAGAGGCCCTGCTGGCTGCAGGCTGGAGAGCAGCCCTGATTGCCTGCTCAGGTACCTGAATGAGCTCCAGCCTGCTAAAATACAGCATGGCAGCATGCTGGAGGCACAGAACAGAGGGGCTCTGCTATTACATCCAGCTTGATGTATTTGTCTCTACCTGGAGCACCTTTTTGAGACAGGCAGCCTGTTGAAATTTCTAGAATGAAAACCAAGTTACAGCTCTAAGACAGCACGTGGGTCCTAGGGGTAGGAAGAGTGAGGTGGGACAAAATATGGGGCAGGGCAGTGCCACAGATACCTGCATGAAAATGGTCTGAATATCTGCTAAGTGCTGCTTTAGTTAACTGACAGCTGCAAGCTCAGGAACCTGAAAGCTATCTTGCCCTATAATATGACCGTCCCATGCCTGTACAAGATGTGGATGTACTTCTGCATCTGCTTAAAAAATCTGTTGGATCCTTACCTTGTACACTTGTATGTTCTCTGCATCTTGCAGAAACAAATCTCTACATAATACCTGTACATCCTTACTGTAGCATCCTACCGTGTTATAAGATTGAGTATTTCTGCATCTGCCCACCAACAATTATGTCAATATACCTGTCCATCCATACCTGTATCAAGCTGGATTAACTTCTGCATCTGCTAAATAAACTGAGGTCATCCTTACTTACATCCATACATGTTTAACCCATCCCCCTTTTTTTTTTTTAACAACCTGACAACTTGTGATGTACTTCTGCATCTGCAAAGAAAGACTCTACATTCATGCACATGTACAGACCTATGGATGTACTCTTGCATTTAGCTTTAAGAAATCTGTCCATCTTACTGTACAACTTGGATGTATTCTATGATTTTGACATAGAATTAAACTGTGCATCCTACCTGTACATCCATACCTGTACAAGCCATGATGTTACTTCTGGCATCTGTCCCAAACATAATCTCTACATCCTTACCTGTCCATCCTTACCTGTTACAAGCGTAGATTGTACTTCTGCATTACAAACGATACGCCATCCACTGCCTTGTCACCATTGTGTGACACTAGCATTTAATCCAATAATTCCAGCCAACAGTGCTCTTGTTCAAACCCTGAGCCTTCCTGGGCGCCACAAGAGAGTGAGAGCCTGTGTCAAGTGTAATTAACGTCCTCGGGTTAGGGTTATCACTTTCCCGTGTAAGACACCCAGACAGATCGGAGTAGTTAAAATAGCTTCAAAATCACTCTGACTGTGCTCATGTATGGAAGCTGGCGGCATGTCCTTCGCTCTATTACTGTGATGCAGGCGTGTTGAACAGTCAGGTGGTGTTGTTCATTTTCACTGATAAGTGTTGAGGCCATCCTCACTCTAGGGATTATGTCACAGCAGCTAAATGGTCTAGTTTATGTCACGACTTTTTCCTGAACTTATTTTTGGGTTATTATTCAGCCAAAGTTCTGACTAACTGAGAATTTTGTTTGTAATGCTTTCACCTGTTTCCCCCTTTCACTGCCTGTACTATCCATTCTGCATAGCTATCAGGTGTGCAGACCACCACCTCTCTCGTGTTTGAAAACCTTGTGCACAGCCAAGGAACTGAAATTCTGTTCAGTTATTTCTGGACAGCTCCTGCAATTTACCTGTGATGCTCAGCTCTGGTCAGATGCCTGCACCACACAGATGAGGATTGTCACAGGCACTGCTGACAGCAGCATTTCTCTGTTAGAGCGACACTTAGCTCGTTCAGAATTGAAAAATATATCAATATCAGCGAATAAATAGAGCTGGAGTAGCACAAGCATGTGGAGCAGCTTGGGGGGATCCAAGCGGTTCCACGACCATCTGGGCTCTGTGCTGGGGAAAAGCTCCAGCAGTGGGCTCTGGGCAGGGCAGGGGTGCTCAGGGATGGAGAGAAGGGCTCCTGCCAGGTTCTGAGGGGCTCTGGGCAGGGCAGGGGTGCTCAGTTATTGCAGACATCTCTTATGGAAATTCCTTTCCTTAGGATTTTTCCTCCTGAGGAGCTGAGAGGCCTCAGGAACAAAATGTAACCAATGGTTATCTGCTGCTGTGGAATGCAACAGGTGCATCTGTGATTGGTCTCATGGGGTTGTTTCTAATTAATGGCCAATCACAGTCAGCTGGCTCAGACTCTCTGTTTGAGACACAAGCCTTTGGTATTATTCTTGCTCTTCTATTCTTAGCTAATCTTCTGAGGAAACCTTTTCTTCTATTCTTTTAGTATAGTTTTAATGTAATATATATCATAGAATAATAAATCAGCCTTCTGATACATGGAGTCAGGTGCTCGTCTCTTCCCTCATCCTGAGACCCTGTGAACACAGTCACAGTGATGGAGAAAAGGGCTCCAGCCAGGGGCTCTGGGCAGGGCAGGGGTGCTCAGNGGCAGGGGTGCTCAGGGATGGAGAAAAGGGCTCTGGGCAGGGCAGGGGTGCTCAGGGATGGAGAAAAGGGCTCTGGGCAGGGCAGGGGTGCTCAGTGATGGAGAAAAGGGCTCCAGCCAGGTTCTGAGGGGTTCTGGGCAGGCAGGGGTGCTCAGGGATGGAGCAGAGGCCTCCAGCCAGGGGCTGTGGGCAGGGTGCCCTGGCCCTGCAGCAGCTGGGCGCTGCAGCCTGAGTGGGCACTGAGGGCTCTCTCTCACTGCACCCACCCTGGTGAGTGATGTGTGGAGCTGTGTCCGTGCTGTAAATGGGGGCTGTAAAGGCAAAGGTGGCTGTAAAGCCCCCTGTGGCTGGGATCCTGTGAGGAAWTGAGTGCTGCACAGGCTCCTGGCTCTGCACTCTGGCTCCTGCTCTGGTGCTTGATCAGAAATCAGAGTGGGGCTTCCAGCCCTGCCACAGGTTCTGTGAATGGCCCTGAGCAAAGCATCCCGCATCTCCTGGGCTCTGTTCTCCTTCTGTAAGTGGGAATGATAATGAACTCTTTCCACTACATTCGATTTATTTTATCTGCTCAGGAAATGAGATTTTCAGACCAAATACTGTTTTTGCCATCAGGATGCTGAATCCCAGCAGAGGCTTCTAGATGCTGCTTATAAATCACTTGACAGCCTGCATTGTGTGTTGCTGATCTATAGGAGAATACTGCTGAGTGCCAGAAGAATTTGAATTTGTTCTGGGGTTTCTGGAGTAGCTTTGGTTAGCTCTGTGCTGCTGGTGGGTATGTCCAGGTGGGAGTGAAGAGCCTCATCCCCTGCTGGTGGCAGTGGTTGGGTGGAAACATTTGCAGTGCAGTGTCAGGACACAGGGAATGGGGCGGGGGGGTGGATTTTTGCTTTTTAAAATATAATATAATTGTCATAAGGTTTATTTTCTGTTGCACACAGGCTTGGTTTGCAGAGCAGCAGGCATTGCTGTGCCCAGGGCTGGCTGATCAGCAGCAGGGCAGGGTGTCTGTGAACCAGAGGAAGGCACTGAGAAAATCACAGCCTGGCACAGATTCCCTGCTCTCATCTCATCACAAGCAGAACCCTTCTCCAGTTTTCCTTTGGGGACCACCCTGCACCAGCTCCTCTTCCTCAGGGCTTGGTGTGAGCATGGGGAGCTGCTGGGCAGCCACCAATGCACCCCTTGCCTCCCATGCTCGCCTCCCCTAGAACTGGACTGATTTATTTTCTTTCACTGAGGAGCATCAATCATTTTTATAGACAGCCTCATCAAGTTTTTACACTGGATYTGTAATGGAAAAAATTACAATTATACCCCCACCTCTTGCCAGCTTCAAAAGGAAAATTAGCCTTTCTTGAGGCAGGTTGACTTGTTTAGGGTTGGCTTAGAAAAGTCCTGCATTAAGGCTAAATTCCTCCAGAACAGGGAATTTATTCRGTGACTTTACCTTTCCAGCTCCTGCTGAATATTTCTGCACCTCCTTCTCACAGAGCTGAAAAATGCTCTTTGTTATTCCTGTATGGAAAACCATGGGAAGTGCAGTGAGAGCCCTGCCCCTCACCAGTGAGGGGTCTCTGTGTTCATCAGGCAGGGTTTGCACAGATCTGTGCCAGGGGGACACAGCACAGGGTCCTGGGTGTGTGCTGGGGCTGGGGGTGGAGCTGGGTCAGGGTTGGGGTTAGGGTCAGGGTCAGGGTTTAGGGTTGGGGTCAGGGTTGGGGTTAGGGTCAGGGTTTAGGGTCAGGTTTAGGGTCAGGGTTAGGGTCAGGGTTGGGGTCAGGGTCAGGGTTAGGGTTGGGGTCAGGGTTTAGGGTTGGGGTTAGGGTTGGGGTCAGGGTTTAGGGTTGGGGTCAGGGTTGGGGTCAGGGTTTAGGGTTGGGGTCAGGGTTGGGGTCAGGGTTTAGGGTTGGGGTCAGGGTTAGGGTTAGGGGGCTGCTTGTGCTCAGGACTCAGGGCAAGCAGCTCCAGCTGTCCCTGTCACAGCACTGCTGGCCCCTGTGCTCT
Organism: Sporophila hypoxantha; assembly: GCA_002167245.1. Classification (NCBI taxonomy): domain Eukaryota; kingdom Metazoa; phylum Chordata; class Aves; order Passeriformes; family Thraupidae; genus Sporophila; species Sporophila hypoxantha. The sequence continues at coordinate 554,696 of NDFG01000145.1, forward strand.
GCATTTCTCTCCTGTGGCACTCCCAGTTCCCCCTCCTGGCCAAGCCTGGCTCGCTGCTCTCCCCACCTGCCTGCCCCCAGAYCTGGAGCTCAGGGCCTCAGGAACGTTCCCTGCCCGCTGCAGGAGTGCCTCCCTTCCCTTCTCCCCTGTTTACTGCTTGCTAATTAAATTTGGTAGGTGGCGGTTTGGAATCTTAGCGGGGCTGTCATGTGACAGCTAATGCTCTGCAGATCTCCATTACATAACCTTTAAGTAGTTGGGGGAAATGTGCTTGTGTCATACTGGGCCTGACATAAGGCTCTGTCTGGAGCCTGAGCAGGTTTTCTATGTGGGCTGACTGCAGAAACCTTGTGCYGGGTTTGTTCTGGCACAGGCTTTGTGCCCTGGGCTGTCGGGTCAGTTTGCTCCCRGGCGGGGATGCTGTGCAGGCAGCTCTGTCTGATCCCTGCAGGCAGGGCTGGCTGTGCTCCCTGTGACCAGGTAGTGATGGAACCCACGTTTAGTTCCAGG
>NDFG01000145.1:555845-577669 GCA_002167245.1 Sporophila hypoxantha
CTCTGCTGAGAGCTCTGCCATGCAGCTCTGCCATGCAGCTCTGCTGAGAGCTCTGCCCGTGCAGCTCTGCTGAGAGCTCTGCCATGCAGCTCTGCTGGGAGCTCTGCCCATGCAGCTCTGCTGAGAGCTCTGCCATGCAGCTCTGCTGGGAGCTCTGCCCATGCAGCTGTGCTGAGAGCTCTGCCCATGCAGCTCTGCCCATGCAGCTCTGCTGAGAGCTCTGCCATGCAGCTCTGCCCGTGCAGCTCTGCTCATGCAGCTCTGCTGAGAGCTCTGCCATGCAGCTCTGCCCGTGCAGCTCTGCTGAGAGCTCTGCCATGCAGCTCTGCTGAGAGCTCTGCCCATGCAGCTCTGCTGAGAGCTCTGCCCATGCAGCTCTGAGGGCCCCGAGCACAGGAATCCTCCCCGTGCCTCCCTTCACCTCCCCCTGATCCCAGCTGGGCCCTGGTGCTTTCTGCAGAATGAAAACGCGAATCAATACAGCCTGCAGAAATGCTGTGTGGGGACCATCAATTTTTAATGCTTGCTAATTCATTAGCCCTGGTTTGCTAAGGGACCCTTTTGTAAATGGCAGCAACGTGTCCACTCACAGAGTGAGAGCTGTGAGAGCTCGTGGTCATTCCTGCAGGCAGAGCCACCTCCTGGGCACCCTGCACACCCAGCTCCAACTCCTGGTGCCTAAAGCAGCCTTGTGCACCGTGTGCATCTTTATGCATCTTTATACATACTTCTAAATCCTTATACACCCTTATATACCCTTACATATCTTTGTACACCCTTTGTACAACCTTTGTACACCCTTGAACACTCTTTATACACCCTTATACACCCTTATATATCTTTGTGCACCCTTTGTGCACCCTTGTACACTCTTTATATACTCTTAATACACCCTTATACACCCTTACATATCTTTGTACACCCTTTGTACAACCTTTGTACACCCTTGTACACCCTTGTACATCCTTACACACCCTTAATACGCCTTTAATGCATCCTTAATACACCCTTATGTATCTTTAATACATCCTTGTACACCCTTGTACATCTTTATGCACCCTTATACACCCTTATATATCTTCGTGCACCGTTGTACACTCTTTATATTCTCTTAAGACACCCTTATACACCCTTATATATCTTCAATACACCCTTGTACACCTTTATATACCTTTATATGCCCTTGTACATCCTTACACATCCTTACACACCCTTAATACGCCTTTAATACATCCTTAATACACCCTTATATATCTTTAATACATCCTTGTACACCCTTGTACACCTTTATACATCTTTATACATATTCAAGGCACCCTTATACACCCTTATATACACTTATACACCCTTAATACACTTCTGTAGACCCTTATCCATCTTTATCCATCTTTATCCCCTCTCCAGTGCAGTTTCAGCACTCCCTGGAGGGACCATCCTGGGCCCTGCAGGATGCAAATCTCATTTTGGTTTCCTGGCCAGGGCATGGCCTTGCAGGCTGAGTCCTGTCTGTGGGTTTGTCTGTCTGTCAGTCGGTCTGTCTGTCTGTCGGTCTGTCTGTGGCTCTGACTGTGCTCCTGATAAACCACAGGAGATCTCTGCCTCCCTCTCTTCACCTGCTGGCAGGGCTCAGGCAATGAGCTGCTGTGGTCTGGAGTGAAAGTTGTGATRAGGAATGAGGAAGAACTGGGTGAAATTTTGGGTGTTGGGTTGGTTTTTTTTTTAAAGAATATCAGMTTTACAAGTTTATAATCTCATATTGAAATCTAATTGTGTGAACCTGCATTTTGTCTAGAGAAGCCCTTGGTCTGCAATGGCACTTTTCAGTGAGAAAACTCTTTACTGAGTGTTTAGGAATGATGGTTGGCTATCATTCTGTCCGTTTTGCAGGTGGGAAATTTTCAGTGTGCCTCAGGTTTATGTGCCCAGGGTCATTCAGCAGGGTCAAGGGAAARCCATGGGTATTGTTTGCAGAACCTGCTCTAACATTTGTCCATTGTATTGCTTCTCTTAATTCAATGTTGTATAAGAAAGGAGGAGGGGAAGTATTGATCTTCTAAAACCAGACTTTTTTTTGTTTCATTTTAAATTAACTGGCCATGTGCTACTCATAGTAATGAGCCTGCAAATCTATTAATCCTTAAAAAAATTACTGCTATCATAAATCAGGGTGGCTACAGCCAGTTTGTGAACTCTAAGGGCTGCCTGTGCACCTGCTGGTGTACAGAACTGTAAATGTCTCTCTGGAAGGGTCTCTGTTAACAGCCCCAAATCTGCTGTACAAATGTATTTCCCATATGTGAGTTTGGTAGCTCTGGTGTATGTGAAGATGGAGCACAGRTCATGCTGCTGTGTCACCATCCTTGGTGGCTCCTGGATTAATTGGAATCCCAGCTGTCCCAGGCCAGGGAGAGCCTGGCCACCTTGGATATTGGTGGTTATTAATTACCATAAACCCCAAACCCTGTACTGTTCCAGGCCAGGGAGAGCTTGGCCACCTTGGATATTGGTAGTTATTAATTACCATYAACCCCAAACCCTGTGCTCAGCTTGCAGCCTCACTTCCCTTTTGAAAAATGTCTGTTGGATTTCTGCAAATGCTGCTACAAGGAAATGAAYTGTGTGAAGCTTCAAGCTGCTGATATTTTTATAACATAACGATAAAAGTGTTGTAAATACACAATGTTTTCTCATCTAAAATAAGTCAGAAGGATTTAGAGAACAGAACAAATCCTTGTGCTCCCTCCCTGCCCCAGGCCTGAGCCCTCTCAGCTGTGCTGCCTTCCCCCTCTCACCCCTTGTGCTTCCTGRAACCAAAATTTGGTCTGGCACATAAAAACTACCAGAACATTCCATCAGAGCATTTATTTTTAATATCCCTCTATTTAATAGCATTAAGGGCCCGTGCTGCTGTTGAGAAGGATGTTTCCTCACTCTGGTTTGCTGTAACTAAGGAACAGGAATTTCCCCTGGTGCAGCTGGGTTATGCACTGRGATGTGAGGATGGAGCTGGCGGCAGTGAATTGGAAATTGGTGTTTGAAAGGAGGACAGGAATCACCAGGAAAGGTGTCTGGGCAGAGTATCCACCTGCCCTGGTGTTCTCTTTGGGGTTTCACCAGCCTGGTTTGCCCCTTCAGCTCTGAGTGCTTCCTTAGGAGTGAGATCAGATCCTGCAGGATTTCCCAGGCCACTGCAAGAGGAGGGAAGAGATGGAGAGGTTTAAAAAACACCCAGTGAGAAGGTGGAGTGCAAACCAGAGAATTAAAGGGTAGCATCTGTTTATTTTCCATGTGTGTAAAGGGATTCCWCTGTTGTCTGTCTGGATCTGCTTCTTAAAATCGTMTGGTAAATGTGAGTTCAGAAGGGCTCTTTGTTAAACACTGGTGAGTTTTACTAATTTATTAATTGCTTGTCTTTGGTACTGSCTTTGTCCTCAGCAATAGAGCACAATTTGGCTTTTCCCAAGCTTGTCCTCTGTGGAGTGCTCCCGTTCCAAGCTGAGCTCAGGAGTCAGCAGAAAGGGACTGTCCTTGGCCCCACATTGCCTCGGGGTAGAAATGAGGTTTGGTTTGTGCTCTGTAACAATTGCCACGAGAACAGAATTTCCACAGCAGTCATGGCTGTTAGGAGAATGCAGATTTGAGGCAGGTAGCACTATTTAGTTTTTGCTCCCTGCAACATTCATTAAAAGTACAATTGCTGGCATTAACTAGGCAGAATAATGCATGCCTGTGAGCTGCAGTGCTTTAAAGGTCCGTGGCATTCCTATTATCAGAATTTCCAATTTTTTGGGATAACTTCAGGGCTGAAATGGGTTTCTTTCACGATGGGTTGGTGCAGTGTATCTTACTCAGATCTGTGGTAAATCTCCTCATGTGCACGAGTCCCACTGCTGCAATCCAGCACAAGTGTGCATGGGAAATGCATTTGGGTTTTCACACTTCCATCAAACCTGCTTTAGGGATGAAGCCCCACAGGAATSTTCACTATCACTGTCCATCATTGTTAGATTGATAACAGACCACTYCTACATAAATAATAAAACCAGCAAGTAAATACTTCAGGGGAAATATCACAATATGCCACTCCGAGAGGTGTGAGAAACAAGCCCCATTACTGCCATCATCAGTAATTAAAACCATTTACAAAGAGAGTGGGATTCTCAAAGCACACCTTAAGGCTTTGGCTTTTTGTGTCAGTGTGGGATTTGTGTTCAGGAAGGATGAGCTGGAACTGGAACAAGGAGAAGAAAGGGCTGTATGAATAAACCGGGAGTTTGGGGAGCTTATGTTATGAAACACTAAAAGAGCTTATTCTTTGTTGTCTAATAGTGACAAAATGACAAGGTAGGTCTGATTCCATCACTAATGCTGACTCAGGCACAGACTGAGTGCTGAGTGCTCTGGTTCAAGCACCCAGAGGTTGCCAGGATGAGGGAAGTGCTCAGAAATGCCAAAAGCTGCTCAGAAATGCCAAAAGCTGCTCAGCTGTAGTGTAGCCTTTGCACAGCATCTGTGTGGCTGGGCTTCAGCTTTTAACCACCTTAAAAATAAAGAGAAAATGCTTTGTTCAGCTGAGAGGGAATTCTCCTGGTCCTAAAAGCCCTGCTGAGAATCAGGAGGCTGCTGGAGGTTTRTAAGGAAGGATTCTTTTGGGGAAAATCAGGCCAGGGTTTGCCTTTTTCTTTCCTGGGGTTTAGAAGAGAAAGTGTATTGAAAGCCATCCATTGCCTTCCCACATGAGCAGTGGCTTGCATTCAGCGTGCTGRCTGCTCTGGAAGTTCATTAATGCAATCACTCAGCTGCAGACAGTTGGAYCATGGCAGGAGTCAGGTGGCAGGGAGCCTGATCAGTGTGCAGAGCCCAGCACAGCAACGTGAACCTTTCCTGTCTGCAGCTCCTTGGCTTCCCTCACCGTGCTCACCTGAGCTGCCAGCAGAGCGTGCCAGGGACAGACCTGCAGGAGGTGAGGTGCTGGTGTGGGGTTTTGGGGCTTATTTTCGGTTGGAAGGGTGAATTCCAGTATTTGTGTACGATTCCAATGTTTGTATACAGATGTGCATTAACAGCTTACACTGGCACTGGTAAAGGAGTAAGATATCCAGGAGAAACAGAATTTAGTGACYAGGAAAAATACTGCAAGCTTCAAGGAGTCTTCAAAGTGACCACATTCCTTCAAAGATGGAAGGCAGGAAATTGCCAGGAATCTCACTTTGATTAAGTGGCTCAAAGAGGAAGGTGGATGTGACTTGAATATCAGCAATTCCACCCTTCTGCTGATGCAGGATGCAGATGGAGAACGGAGAAAATCCTTTAACTAATCTTCGTACAACTTAATAGGAAAGTCAAAGTAAATTGATTCCACTTGCTGGGCTTGGTTGTGGACCTGTGATGCTGCAGTTATTTAACCTGCCTGTATTCAGAGAGCTCCCCTGGAGAAGGGCAGGCGGCTGCAGCAATTCCAGGCACAGCCCCACGTGSAGTGAAGGTGTGAGCACAGGTGTGTGGGTCCAGGTGAGCTTTAAATGACTCTTCTTRACATGAGAAAAGCAAGTGGGAGGCCAAGGTAAATTTGCTGTTAGRTGGCCAGAAAGGGGCAGCTTTAGCACCATCACAGGGACCCTGACCAATGCTCAGGCAGCAAGAACTTACAAAAGTCAGATGGAGAAAGAAAGCTTTTTATTTCTAGTACCTGTCTTAGAGGGGATATAAATTACACCTTGCAGTGCCCATTTCTTCCCTCAGTGTCAGGGGGCCCAGACAACTTGGGTTTATACACCTCTAATGAGAAACCAAATAATCCCATGAAGATTTACATTGCCAATTTTYTATAATAAATGGATTCATTTTTAATTATGAGCATCTTTAATCTCYGTAACTGCAGTGCATGTTGAAAAATGGTTGATGCTAATAAAATGTTGAAGCATCATTTACAATTTCCARGTAGATGATCCCAAATCCTCACTGCCTGAAGGAAGTTGTGTTTCTGTACTGAGGGGTGGCTTGGATCTGAAGAGCTCAGTGTGGACACATGTGAGTCTGGCTCCTCTCCACAGGCTGAGCTGAGCTTTGATGGGCCTTTAGTGCCTGCCAGGCTGCCAGGCTGCTCACCTGGCACGGAGCAGAGCTGGGCAGGGCAGGGCAGCCTGCAGGGCTCTGGCACAGCCTGGCCTGGCACAACATGCTCCCTCCCTGCAGGGGCCACTTCTGCCTTGGCAGGTCCCTCAGACCTGCTGCTGGCACCATTTACAGGGATCAGCACAGCCCTGCTGCTGCGGAGGCAGAGGAGCAGAATTGTTCCTTTTTGCCCAGAATTGTTCTGCTCCTTGCCCAGAATTGTTCTGCTCTTTGCCCAGGATGGTTCTGCTCCTTGCCCAGAATTGTTCCTTTTTACCCAGGATGGTTCTGCTCTTTGCCCAGGATGGTTCTGCTCTTTGCCCAGAATCGTTCCTTTTTGCCCAGAATCGTTCCTTGTTGCCCAGAATCGTTCCTTTTTGCCCAGAATTGTTCTGCTCTTTGCCCAGAATGGTTCTGCTCCTTGCCCAGAATGGTTCTGCTCCTTGCCCAGAATTGTTCCTCTTTGCCCAGAATCGTTCCTTTTTGCCCAGAATCGTTCCTTTTTGCCCAGAACTGTTCTGCTCTTTGCCCAGAATTGTTCCTTTTTGCCCAGAATCATTCCTTGTTGCCCAGAATTGTTCCCAGGGCTGCTCTTGGACAGGGTGCACAGACCCTGGGCTGTGCAAGACAGGCTCAAGATGCTGCTTGATCCCCTCGTCAGGGGAGGCTCTGTTTTTGCCAAAATGAGGCTTCTGTGCTGCCAGAAGGAGGATTTCAGTGCAGGATGGTTTGGCTATTGAGAGATAGCAGCTGCTCTCGGATGAGTTCTGGCTTCATTTGGGTTTCAGATTTCTTCACAGAGATGAATCTTCAGCTCTTGTCCTGTTGTTTGTGTCAGAGGCAGTCAGACATCTTCCTGACTGTCATTTTCTCATAAAAAGCCACCTCAAATCCTTTTTAAAGGATTTACATMTTATGTTGATAATACTTAGGGCTTAAAGGCCTGATTCTCCTTAGACTTGTGGTAGTATCACTGTGGGATAATTCCAGTAAGAAATATATTAGTTACATGTGTGAAGTGGAAGAAAAACCGGTCTGCCCAATAGACAATTCATTTCCATAAAAACCAGCAGCCCCATGGAAAAGAGAGGGATTGTGTTTATGTATTTATTGTGTGTGTTCTATGGAGCTCCTGCAGAGTGACACAAGGCTTTTCACACATGTGGCTAAAAACTGAGGTGGAAAAGCTTTGCTGATGGGGCCTTGTCTCATCCTGTGTGCTTTTGTGGAACCTGCAGGTGAAATCTGGGTAATATATGATTGATGTGAGTTTTACTATTGAAAAGAACATTCTAGAAGATCCAGCATTAATGGGTATCTGGTGTTCATTGAGATTTCTTTCCTTAGCCAGGAGGTTTATCCAGGTTTGAGTTGAGTCAGTGCAAAGCTTCCTTCAGTCTGTGCAGAATTCTGAGCACAGGAGGGATCTCTCACCCCCCTTTTCCAGGACACAGAGGGTGCCAATATTTGCAGCATGAATATAAGGGAGAAATCAGCCAGAAATGCTCAATAACCTTTTTTTAATTTGTAAATGAGGTAAATTATTTGATACTTTATGGAAGAAATCTCAGTAGTATGGARGTGTCTCTTGCCTCTTTATCTTAGCTTATCCTTGTAAGCTTTATATCAGTGTTAAAGAGTAATAAATAAAGCAGTTATTCCCTCTAATAGCCAGATTAGTATTTTCCCTAGAATCCCATTTCTTGCTCTGGCCACAGGATTTATTGGCACCTTCTGCCATACTCTGCTTTCTGAGATTTCAGCTGGAAGTGCTTTTAGATTGACACAGCAACATGAGTCACTTGCAGCAGAGCTTCCTGCCCAGAAGGTCCCAAAGTTGCTTTGAATTTATCATCAAAACTTTGACAGCAGCCTCTCACTTTGAATTTGGGATAGATTTCTGCAGATAGGTGTTTGACTAATTAAATTCAGAGCAATTTGGCACAGTAGCTAAAAATATGGGAGCCCTCCAGACGGCAGMGATTTGCAGGATTGGTGTCAGCTCCAGCAAGAGCCACTGTGAGAATCAGTGATGGAGAAGCTCTCAAACCGACAGGGCAGGGCAGTGTGATGCTGAGTGCAGCAGGGAGGGGAATTCAGGGCAGGATGGGGAAGCAGAGGAGGCTTTTGCAGGCAGGAGTGTGGCCAGTGCAGCTCCCAGCAGAGCTGGGTTTGTGGGGTTTCACTGCTGGAGGGAGGTTTGGGTGCCAAGGAGGCTCCAGAGGGTCTGCTTCAAAAAGAGGGAGCACAGAGCCATGGGGACCTTAATGGAAAAAAGCGTGGAAAAGTATTTTAATAGTTTGTAGTTAATATAATTTCTGTTATATATACATTAAAAAGTATAATAATATGTAGTTAATATATAGTTAATATAGTTGCTGAAGATTTRATTGTTCCAATTAAAAAAAGAAAAAAAGAAAAGCCCAGTCCTTAGCTGAGTTTTGAAGGAAACAGTTCACTTTGCCTCATAGTTCACTTATCAAATCAAAGTAAATCARACTTTTTCTGCAGTGTTTTCCATTGGCTGGTGGGAGCATTTTATTGCTTTATCAGGGTTTTGTTCTTGTCAACTGTCTGCATTCATTTTATCATTCTGGGGATGCAGGCTCTGGATGTTTCTGTTCCAGGGCTGGGACTGCATGCCTGGACAGCCTCCAGTACTGCCTATTGTTCTTTCTTACTTTGAGCTGCAAGTGACAAGTGAGCTCTAATTTTTAAATTTATTTATTAAAAAATCAAATCAACAATCTTCCCATTCACAATCAAGACCACCATTCACCCAAAGCTGGCTCTGTATAATTAGCCACKAGCTAAACTCTGCATTTTCAGCAGTGTTTCCTCTCTGCTGTCAGGGTGGGAATTGTTCAGTCTGGCTGATGCTGGAAGGATGCTGGAACAGAGACACAAGGATGTTTTTGTCTGGTGACAAACACATCTTACTCATTTATTCTGGATCCTGTGAAAGAGCTGACAGCCACCAGGGTGGTTTCACTGGCAGCCCAAGCTGGGGGAAAACAAGATTATTAAAGGTTCCACTGTCTCAGGAAATGTGTCAAGAATTTTCAGAGCAGAGATCCTGTCCATCCCCAGAGCTGGGGCTCAGCAGGAGGAGGGGTTTTTATTTCAGCTGAAATCTGCAGGTTGGAGCTCCAGCTGCTGGAAGGTCCAGGTCACCTTCTGTCCCAGCTGTCKCTGAGCCCTGTCCTGCCCGCCTGCGCTGCGTGGAGGCTCTGAGGTGAAAWTCAGGAATGAAATTCAGATGGAATTCAGGAATGCCACCTTGGACAGAGCAGTGAGGGGTGTGGGTGGCAGGCTCTGCCAGCCCAGAGCCCCAGGGAGCACAGACATCTCTCTGTCTGTCTGTCTGTCTGTCTGTCCCCCTCTAGGACACCTCTCCTTCCACGGGCTCTGCCCAACGAGCCCCGAGGGTTCCCTTCAGCAGGGCAGAGCTGGTGAGCTCTGGGACCCCGAGTTCTGGGAGTCTGGAACCCCGAGTTCTGTAAGCCTGAAACCCCGAGTTCTGGGAGTGTGGAACCCCGAAATCTGTGACCGTGGAACCCTGGGTTCTGTGAGTGTGAAACCCCGAGTTCTGGGAGTCTGGAACATGGAGTTCAGTGACTCTGGAATGCTGAGTTCTGTAAGCCTGAAACCCCGAGTTCTGGGAGTGTGGAACCCCGAAATCTGTGACTGTGGAACCCTAGGTTCTGTGAGTGTGAAACCCTGAGTTCTGTGAATCTGGAACATGGAGTTCAGTGACTCTGGAACGCCGAGTTCTGTGAGCTTTGTGAGTCTGGAACCCGGAGTTTTGTGGCACTGGAACCCCAAGCTCTGTGCTCTGGAACATGGAGTTGTGTGAGTCTGAAACTCCAAGCTCTGTGAGCCTGGAACCGCGAATTCTGTGGGTTCTGTGAGTCTGGAACCCCGATTTTGGGATGACTTTGCAGCTGAAGGCTCAGTGTGGATGTGCTCTGAATGGATGCTCCAGCCAGGAACCTGCCAGGGCAATCTTTACCTGCTCCACAGCCCCAGCTGAAATGCTGGGTAATGGATAATGGGTAATGGATGTTCAGACCAGCCTGGGGTTACAGCTGAGCAGAGGCGGCTGTTGGAATGGGAGGAACATGATATCATTTTAAAAACATCCAGTTAATTCAGAGTTGAACTCCASTCCCATGACCACTGTCCCACAGTTTGATACCTGCAGTCTGAAATGCGTTCAGAGAGCTGACAGAAAACCCTGTGCAACTCCACCAGGTGTCATCAGTGGAGTATTTTGGGATGTTGCCTTGTCTAACCAATGAGCATCTTTTGTTACAAGCTTCCAAAAAGTATTTAACAAGGAGCTGTGAATCTTTCTTTTGGAGCCCACTTTCCATTTCCAATGGCAGCTTGCTTTCAAAACCTCGGTATCACGGGATCTTTGTGTAGGGACCCTACAGGCAGTAATCCTTTCTGGAAAGCCAAATACTCTTTCTCCTCTGATGGCTCAGAAGAATTCCTCTCAAGCTCACTGTGTGCATTTTTGATAGAGTTCAGATTTTATTTATCCCGTAATTACTTCCCTTTAAGCCCCCAGGCTATGGCAAGGCAGTTCGTGGGGCATTTTCCTCTCAGAATGTGATCTCACCTGTGACAGATGCTGTGCTGCTCTTTGCCGTGCATTTTAGCAGCTCTGGGCTGGGGGCTCCTGTGCCCGGAGGGAATTTCCTTATGGCCCAAAGGGGAACATTCCCCGGGTGTGAGAAGCACTTTTGGGCCCGAAGGGAGCACAGGTGGAGGATGCAGAGTATTCCTGGACCATTGGTGTTTGTTTGTGCAGGAAGGYTTGGCTGGGAAATCTCTGAGCTTCCTGTGCTGCCAAACAGAGTAACTTGAACAGAAACTTCAATAAACTGGGTACCAAACTACAGGGAGAAGTGTAAATTCAGTTTAATTGAAGGCACTAGAACCAGGCAGGAAGGTTATGTGGCAAGAGCCCTCAYTCTGCTGGGAGGGGGCTCTGGTGCTGGTGGCAAGCCCAGCTCAGGCTGCAGCAGGGCTGAACATCTCTGTTTGCTCCTCCACCTGGGTGTCCCTGCAGCTGCTTCTCCTCCTTTGGTTTTTTTTTTTTTTTATTTCTTAAAAAAATATTCATAAAATGGAACGTGGTTCTGTGTACTGCCCGTGCTCCTGCCATCATTTGGAACCACTTTTTCCCTCAGTTTCCAGGGGCTGGTGAAGGCTGAATTTCCCTCCTGTGTCTGTGTCCCATTACAGACCCCAAAAGTGAAAGGCTTTAGGACACTTCCTCATGTGTCTGGATTCATAAATTACTGAAATTCCAGGCTAGGGCTCCTTTCCTTCACCTGGATTTTCCTTTGGTGGAATATCTCCCGTGTCATGAATATTTTCAGTTTCCTCCCCTGTGCACACAGAGCTCTCAACCTGCAATTACAGCTCTCCCTGATGAATATTTAAATGGCAGTTCAGCTTTCAGACAGAGTACACCAGTGACAAAGATCAAGCTTTCTGACCTTTTGTTAATTTGCTCACTGAAATAGGATTCCCATGGTCTCATTTTTTGTATTTAAGAGAAGAAATTTGCATACAGAGAGGGTGTTGGCTTTTCTCATGTTTGTGGCTAATTCCCRTTTGGTACATTTGTTCTAGTACATCTCAAAGAAAAAAGTCACTGGATAGTTTMATCAGTTATGCATGAGAATATGAAAGATAGAATTGGAGAATGAAAACCACTTGGGTTCTTTATCAGGAAATAAGAAATTTTCTTTACCATTGTGGGAAAAAAAATCAGCAAAAAAAGCAAAAGTAGGAATGTATCTAGACGAATGGAGAAACTTGTTACTCCCACACTGCATTGGAAGGAAATGCAAACTGTTTGTGCTAATAGGGGCGAGTGAAGCTGGAAAATCTCAGTTATTGCTTTGGAAATGAAATTATCTATTCTGGAAAACACAGCACCTGCAGACCCCCAGACACTGAGCTGACAGAAGAGTAAACAATGAGGTGTGTCAGTGTAATCACAAATCCACGGGACTTTCAGGGACTGCAAAATGGAAATTGAAGCATGGTTTTGTAAACTTTAGCTGAAGTGTGTGTTTGTTTGTGTTTGTTATGAGCTCACTGTGCATTTCAAAGGAAGGAATGGCTGCAGGTCCTGGAGCAGAGGTTGGGGCCAGCCAAGTCCTCTGGTGCTGGCCCCACAGTTTGTTATTTGCTCTTTSTTTTTTATTTTATATGCTGCCATACATGAATGGACACAGCTATACAGTGGATTAAAGAAGGGACTTAATTAAGGGTTGTAATTAAACTAGTGGAGTAAATTACAACAGAATTGAAATTCAGAATGAGCCCGTGTGATGCAGAGGCTGGTGGTGTTGAGGCAGTAATCTGTATGAAATAATTGATTCRGTAGCCATTAGTCTTTGCTAATGAGATTAAGGAGGAGGTGCCACTCGCTAATTAATTTGGTTTGTGACTTTGAGATGTGATGGAATGGGGCAAAACTGGGGATTCTTCCACACACCAAGAAGCTCTCAGATTGGAAGACAAATATCATCAAAGTCACCCCTGTTCTCAGCTGGGCCAGGGCTGGGGATGCTATTTGACTTTACACTGATATCAAACCCCCATCCTGCATGGAAACATCTCAGGAGAGGAAAAGAGGRTTTTCCTCTGTCCCTGGAGCCCCATGAGAGCTGCTGGGACAGATCCCCTGCAGCCTGGGCAGGGCTCAGCCCTGCAGGATTTCTGTGCCCTGGTACTGCCTGCTGCCATTTATTTCCCTCCTCTGAATCCCTGCCCCGCTGTCCTGCACTGCCACAGTGCAGCTGATGAGTCTGGGGGATCTTTAACCTAAAATTTAACAGTGCCCCTAGTCCAAGGCTTATCTTATTGGGACCTACTTACACTCACTGGGACAGTAATAAATTGTAATAAATTAACTATAGACAGTAAATAAACTCTACCAGGTTAGTATCTGTATTGAATGAATCTCTGCACACACCCACACAGTGCGGAGCTGCACAAGCACTGCACATTGTAATATTGCTGATTATTTCACTAATACTGAGCACTGATAGAGGCAAAAGACGTGTTAAAAGCAGAGMCAGGGCWGGAAAATCCCTTCAGTTTGAGAGGAAAGATTGAAATGTGTTTTGTGCAGGATTTATTGAAGTGTCTTACATGACAAGCTCAACGTTCAAGCATTGCTTCAGCAGAGGGATAACTGGGAGCTGTTGGCACTCTGAATGTTGGATGTTTGTGTGCTCTGTAACCTGGCTGCTGACTGTGATCACCAGGCATTGCTGGCTTTTGCAAAGCAGTGCTGATATTGCTGATGTACAGCTAAGAGACCATACAGGATTCAATTGCTGGAGTTATCCTATGTATTAGACACCATACAAGATTCAATGCTGAGTTATCCTGATGTACAGTTACAGACCATACAGGATTCAATTGCTGAGTTATCCTGATGTATAGAGACCCATACAGGATTCAATTGCTGAGTTATTCCTGAAGTAACAGCTAGAGACCATACAAGATTCAATTGCTGAGTTATTCCTGATGTACAGTTAGAGACCATACAAGATTCAATTGCTGAGTTATTCCTGATGTACAGTTACAGACCATACAGGATTCAATTGCTGAGTTATTCCTTATACAGTTAGAGACCATACAGGATTTCAATTGCTGAGTTATTCCTGATGTACAGCTAGAGACCATTACAGGATTCAATTGGAGTTATTCCTGAAGTTACAGTTAGAGACCATACAAGATTCAATGCTGAGTTATTCCTTAGGTACAGCTAGAGACCATACAGGATTCAATTGCTGAGTTATTCCTGATGTATAGAGATTCATACAAAGATTCCATTGCTGAGTTATGTTCTGATGTACAGCTAGAGACCAATACAAGATTCAATTGCTGAAGTTATTCCTTGATGTATAGAGAACCATACAGATTCAATAGCTGAGTTATTCCTGAAGTACGTTAGAGACCATACAAGATTCAATTGCTGAGTTATTCCTGATGTATAGGAATCATACAAAGATTCAATTGCTGAGTTATTCCTGAAAGTACAGTTAGAGCCATAAAGATTCAATTGCTGAGTTATTCTGATGTACAGTTAGAGACATCAAAGATTCAATTGCTGAGTTATTTCCTGATGTATTAGAGACCATACAAGAATCAATTGCTCAGTTAGTTCTGATGTATAGGGACCATTACAGGATTCAAGTGCATTAGTTATTCCTAGGTACAGCTAGAGACCATACAAGATTTCAATTGCTGAGTATTCCTGATGTACAGCTAGAGACCATACAAGATTCAATTTGCTGAGTTTATTCCTGATGTATAGAGTTCATACAAGATTTCAATTGCTGAGTTATTCCTGAAGTACAGCTAGAGAACCAGACAAGATTCAGTTGCTGAGTTAGTCTGATGTACAGCTAGAGACCATACAAGGCACTGACAGCACCTTTCAAATCACTGGCTGTTAAAAAGCAAGCTGAGAGTGCCTTCAGATGTGGTCCTTGGGCTGGGCTCTGCAGCTCATCGCCACAGAGCTAGCCAGCAGAGCCTGCTCTGCAGGCATTTCCTAGAGGGATTCTCCATTTCTCCAGCAAGAACTCTGCTGCCTGTGTGTGCTGCTCTGGCTCTCTTGGGCAAGGCCAGCTCCTCCTGTGCCCCTGTCACCCGGGACCTTCCCCGTGGGAGCCCTGTGAGGGTGACAATCTGAGGTTATGGACTTTTCACCTTGCATTTATGGAGCCCCTGCAGGCACCAGAGTGGGCATTTTGTGCAGCTGCTGCAGGGAACTCTGTGTTTTACACTCAGAGAGCAGCCCAAGGGGAAGGCTGGGACTCCACAGGAGTGGCCATAACTCTGGAAACCAGCACTTGGATTGCAGATCCTGTGCTGGGACACAGGCTGCAGCTGAGAGCTTGCAGCTGATTGCAGATCCTGTGCTGGAATGCAGCTGCAGCTCTGAACTTTGCATTTCCAGATTCTGTGCTTGATTTGAACACAGGATGCAGTGGTGAACTTTGCACTAATTGCAGTTCCTGCGCTTGATTTTGAATACAGGCTGGCAGTTGAACTTGCATTGCAGTCCCTGAGCTTGATTTAACACCAGCTGCAGCTGTGAACTTGCACTTGATTTGATTGCAGTTCCTGTGTTTATTTGACCACAGGCTGCAGCTCTGAACTTGCATTTCCGATCCTGAGTTTGATTTGAACTCAACCTGCAGCTCTGAACTTGCATTTCCAGATCCTGAGATTGATTTGAACGCAGGCTGCAGTGTGAACTTGCATTTGCAGCTCCTGTGCTTGATTTAACAACAGCTGCAGCTGTGTGAAGTTGCAATTTTAGCCCCTGTGCCATGGTATCCATCGCCCATGGCCACTGGCACAGCCCGCTGCAGCAAGCCCCCCGTGTGCTGGCTCTCTCTTCCTGCGTTTGTTTGTGGCTTCAGGAAACGATTGCCAGGCTCAAACCAGGCTGGGTAACTCACACTGCACGGGGTGACTCCCAAATATAGCAAAGGCTGTGCCCAGAGCTCTCCAGCAGGCACTTCCAGGGCATTGAATTACCATCCCTGCAGCTGGATCTGTCAGGGAGCTCATGAATAATGCAACCTTGCAGCCCCAGCCCACAGATCTGGGTGTGCATCCCCTCTGAGGACTCCCTGTCCCAGCGATCTGGGGTGCAGATTCTGGGTGCATCCCTCCTGAGGACCCCCCAGCAGATCTGGGTGCAGATCTGGGGTGCATCCCCTCCTGAGGACTCCCTGTCCCAGCAGATCTGGGGTGCAGATCTGGGTGCATCCCTCCTGAGTGACTCGCTGTCCCACAGCACAGCCCCGATGTGGATTAGGTGTGTGCTGCTGAAGACACCAGCCTGATGTGAGTAAAGGCATTTCAAACAGCCGCAGTGTGTGGGGACGGGTGGCAGATCTGTCACTGATTACCCCTGTGCAATCTGTCAGGCCCTGCTGTTTAGCTCCTGGTGCYTTCAGGGTGCAGTCCCTGTGCCTTGCCATTCTGGCTGTGGAGGGACACATTCCAAAGGTATTCTTAGAATTCCATGCCAGGGAAGCAATAAAGTCCTGGGAAGAACTGATTCATGCTTCTCATCCTGTCCCCTCCTCCYTTCCACTCTGGGTTTGAGCACAAATTTAAGGCTCATTTTGGAGCTTTTGTTGGYCTTCAGCCTCGTTGCCTGCCATGACAAAACTGTTTATTCAGCAKGGCTGAATTAATTAATTTGCTTGGCTTTTATTGCATGTCGTGGTAATTAACCCTGGCTTTGCTGCAGCTCTGGGGCACAGGCAGGGAGACCCTCGGGGTACTGGAAGGGAAGTGCAGTAACAGACTGGCCACTGACTGCTTTCCTTTTATCCTGCACAGTTTGGAGATGCTCCAGCATGCCTGCAGCTCCCCAGGAGATCTCTGATCAGAGCTGGTTTGCAGGAGAGACCCAGACCTGCAGTCCCATGRCAGCACCTTGACTCCAGAGCCARCCCTGGCAGCTCCCAGTAAGTCTGGCTCTGTTCCCGGCCTGGGGCAGCTGCTGCACCTGCAGAGTTTGTCCTGCAGCCCTGGGCTGGCTGTGTGTGCACAGCTCCAGGGCTGGGGGATCTGGGGGAGGTTTGGGAGGCTCTGGCTGCATTTGCTCTGCCCTGGTGTTCCAGGGCTGGGGGATCTGGGGGAGGTTTGGGAGGCTCTGGCTGCATTTGCTCTGCCCTGGTGTCTGAGTCCTGCACCCACACTGAGCACACCCAGCTGTGCCTCTGGGGCAGCCCCAGCCTGAAACAGGGGTGTAAAGGCAAAAATGGGACAGAAATACCTGCAGGGCTGAGTTCTGGCTGCAGGGAGGGCAAGTGCAGGAGCCTGGGCACAGCCTGTGGCTCTGACCAGTGTGGGGGTGTTCCCAGGGGCCCAGGATGAGGTGAGAGATGAGAACCTTGACTCCATGTTTCAGGAGGCTGATTTATTATTTTATGATTAAAAGAAAATTATATATTAAAACTATACTAAAAGAATAGAAGAGAGGATTTCATCAGAAGGCTTGAAACGAATAGAAAAGAAAGGAATGATAATAAAATCTTATGACTGACCAGAAAGTCCGAGCCAGCTGACTGTGATTGGCCATTAATTAGAAACAACCACATGAGCCCAATCACAGATGCACCTGTTGCATTCCACAGCAGCAGATAATCATTGTTTGCATTTCATTTCTGAGCCCTCTCAGCTTCTCAGGAGGAAAGATCCTAGCAAAAGGATTTTCCATAACATGTGCCTGTGACATAGCAGCACATCCCAGTCTGGTTTGGGGCGCCCATCCTGGCTCTCAGTGGCAGCAGAGGTTCTCTGGTTGCATCTCTGGGTGTTTGCACATGCTCTGATTCTCAGTTTAGAGAGGAACCTTCTGGAAGGCTTGGTCAGTTAGCTGGTSCCCATCTCCTGCTGCTGAGCTATCAGATGGAGTTCATGTCTCACCTTTGATCTTCAAAGCCCTTTGCCACCAGTAACCAACAGAATAARTTAAAGAAATTTCATTTTAAAACACCATTTTTGAACCTTATGTTCTCACTGTTCTCTGTACCTCACTGAACTGAAAGTAAAGGCTTAAAGCTTTGCTTTAAGAGCCTGATGTTTGAAGCTTGGGGTTCTAAATTTGGTGCTGGATTTATCCATGTGAAGGGTATGAGTRTGATTGCATCAGAAGTAATTATATTTAATATGACAAGGGAAAAGTGCACAAATGTGATATTTGGAARGGCTGCTAATGCCTCCTTTGCATCTCTGCTRCTGAAGAGAATAATTACCCAGCAGMGATGTGAGCTGAGTGCTGAGGTCTGGTGGAAAAGGGGGCTCAGTGTTTTCCTGCAGGGTCAGGTCCCTGYGCAGGAGCCCTTGGGCAGGGAGGGGCTCTCTGCACACCCAGCCCCACAAAACCCCCTGGGGCACCCTGSAGCCCCTGGGGATTCATTCACTGGTTATTCCTCTCCACCAGGGATTCGTGCCTTCAGGAGGCAAAACGTGTTTCTCTGGAATCCCAGGGTTTCCTTTGAAACCCCAGGTTTCCTTTGAAACCCCAGTGTTTCTGTGGAATCCCAGGTTTTCTTTGGAATCCCAGGCTTCTGTGGAATCTCAGGGTTTTCTTTGGAATCCCAGGTTTTCTCTGGAATCCCAGGTTTCTCTGGAATCCCAGGTTTCTCTGGAATCCCAGGTTTTCTTTGAAACTCCAGGTTTTCTTTGAAATCCCAGGTTTTCTTTGAAATCCCAGTGTTTCTCTGGAATCCCAGGGTTTCCTTTGAAACCCCAGGTTTTCTCTGGAATCCCAGGTTTTCTCTGCAGTCCCAGGTTTCCTTTGAAATCCCAGGGTTTCCTTTGAAACCCCAGGTTTTCTTTGAAACCCCAGGTTTTCTCTGGAATCCCAGGTTTTCTCTGCAGTCCCAGGTTTTCTCTGCAGTCCCAGGTTTTCCCTGAAATCCCAGATTTTCCCCTGAAATCCCAGGTTTTCTCTGCAGCCCCCCTGTGCCCCCTCTGAGCATCTCTTCCATCCCCAGCTTTGTCCCTGTGCCATGGCAGTGGCCTGTGCAGCTTTCCATTTCTGGTGGCATTTTCTAGATGAGCCATCACCTGTGCAASTGCAGAATTCTGTCTGGAGTTCATTGATACTGTGCCAGCATCATAAAAGCTTTTCTTAGCTGCAGGCCATGGAGGAAACTTCCATCAAAAATAGATCTTCATGGGGTTTAAAAAGCATTTTTTTCTAATRGTATTTCAAGCAAGTCATTACATTTCTGAATGAGGAAAGGACATTTACATGCCCAAAAAACGAGACATGTCCAGTGTAAGACTGGATMAAATTAGCAGCCATGAAAGCAGGCTGACCTTTCCTCTCCCCCCTAGAYCACAYCATTGTCACTCCCACTGTTGGGAAAGGCTGTTGACTCAAAATTGGCCTTTTTAYTTAATAAAGACACTTGCAGTGCCACAAGCCACTGGTTTGGCTGTGCTGGGCAGGGCAGAGGGAGGAGAAGGCAGGGGGCAGAGCTCTGGGGCTGTGCTGGCCTGGGGCACCCTGGGGGTGGCACTGTGGGCAGTGGGGCACCCTGGGGGTCACACCCAGCCTGGGGTCACACCCAGCCTGGGGGTCACACCCACCCTGGGGTCACACCCACCCTGGGGTCACACCCACCCCGGGGTCACACCCAGCCTGGGCTCACCCATCCCCTCTGGGCACACCTGCCCAGCAGCAGCAGGGGCACGTTCAGGGCTGTGCCCCTGCCATGGAGCTCTCCTGGAGCAGAGCTGGGGCTCTCTCAGGGCYGCTGAGCAGTTTGGCACAGCCTGGCTGGGGGCTGGGGCTGCAGCCTGGSRTCCACCACCCAGGGCTCTGCTGATTCCTCTCTGCAAGGCTCCAGCTCCATGAGCCAGGKTCGGATGTTCTCTGTCCTAAATGSAATATCTGCTGCCACTGAGTCCTCTCTGGAAAGCTCCAGCTCCATGAGCCAGGCTCGGATGTTCTCTGTCCTAAATGGAATATCTGCTGCCACTGAGTCCTCTCTGGAAAGCTCCAGCTCCATGAGCCAGGCTCGGATGTTCTCTGTCCTAAATGCAATATCTGCTGCCACTGAGGGCTCTCTGGAAGGCTCCATCTGCACCAGCCAGGCTCAGATGTTCCCTCTCTCCTAAATGCAATATCTGCTGCCACTGATGCTCTGTGGAAGGCTTCACCTGCGCCAGCCAGGTTTGGATGTTCCCTCTATAAATGGAATATCTGCTGCCACTGATTCCTCTCTGGAAGGCTCCATCTCCATAATCCGGGCTCAGATATTCCCTCTCTAACTAGAATATCTGCTGCCACTGAAGCTCTCTGGAAGGCTCCATCTCCATGAGCCAGGCTCACATGTTCCCTCCCTCTCTAACTGGAATATTTGCTGCCATTGAGGGCTCTCTGGAAGGCTCCATCTCCATGAGCCAGGCTCAGATGTTCCCTCTCTCTCTAACTGGAATATCTGCTGCCACAGCCCCAGCTCCCCCTGCACTGCCCATCAGTGGTGCTGGTATCACAGGGAGGCTGAGGGCTCTCTGTGTTATCAGTTACTGCCAGACAAAGGCAGCAAGGTGATTTATTGCTCCATTTTCCTAAAGCACACGATAAGATTAACGTTTGGCTTATACTTTTTCCTGCCCTAATTACATTTGTCTCTTGTTTAATCATCTTTAAGACAAAATAGTATGTCTGAGGAGAGAATGTAATGTGATTTAATTAACTTTTGTCCTAATGAGTCAGACTGCAGAATCTTGCAAGGCTTCTTGTCCAGTACAGTGGTTGGAGGCAAAGTATTCAGCTGATACTGAAAATTGTGAATCTTAAAGCCCATACAAAAACCTTCAGGTGTTGCTGCTGGACTCAGAGGTGTGTTATGTGACACGTTTCTGTTTTGGCCTGAGACRTAATTTACAAATTATTGAGGGGACAGCTTGACTCCTGTTTAAATCCCTGTCTGAAATGGATTTTAGGGGCTGCGTGAGCCCATGGCTTGGTGATGCACATCAGGGATAAAAGGCGTGCTGGGGAAAAGCATACTGGGTGTCAAAAAGATGTTTAAACCTGCGTTTGTGAGCTGTCCCTTCTGATCAGATACAACCAGCAGATCTGGGAGTGTGAACAGGAACACTGCAGTGTGCTGATGTTCACAAATTGCTGCCCCATCCCTGCTTGGCACTCATGCATGTTTTATATTTGCATCTCTGTCTGGGGATCCCGGCACACATTCCAAATGCAGGAGGTGCCTCACTGACAAATGTTGGGCTAAAAAAAATATAAACCGAGTCCTTTTGTGAAGAGTTTGAAGCTGACAAGGTAAGTCATGCAGAATGCTGGCTGAGCCCCTGCCCTGCGAATGACCTGTTTTCCTGTGGGAATGATCAGGGAGCTCCGGTCTGCGTCCCTCTCATCAGCCCTGAGCCGCTCTCCCAGGAGAGCCAGTGCCTGTGACCACCAGAAGCATTTCCATCTTTAAAGCAGCGGCAGTGGGGCTCAGACAGCAGAGTGAGGCCAGCATGTGTGACAGGGCTGCTGAAATCAGTGGAACAGATACACACGGCAGTAAAATGTGCATGAGGCTGTCAGTGAATGAGCTGTGCACTGCTGGCACTGCAGGCTGCTGTTCCTTCTCCTGGCCTGTCCGTGCTGTGCTCACCCCAGCACACACACCAGGGTCCACAGGAACACTCAGCAGCATCTCTGGAAGTTTCCTGCACCGGCTGCTTAAATACATTTGCATTAATGGAAGGATGAGACCTACTTCATGATGTTCTGTGCATGACAAAAGCTAAAATTAGTTCTATTAGAACTTTGGCTGCAGCTCTGCTAAATTTTAGCAGTTTTGGGGGGGAAGGAAAACACTTTTGAAAGGTTATAATTAATGAGTTACGTGTTGTTGGGTTTTTTCCTGAAGTGTACCAAAATAACACGAGGAAATTGGGACAGGCATGCTTTTTCTGTGCCTTGGCATTTCCAGGGCTGCAGCCTGGCTTCCCACTCGAGCTGGGGGAGGCTCTGCTGCTGCCTGCTCCCCACAGCTCCCCTGGGCAGGGATCCAGGGATGGGAGGGATTGCACAGGAGAGAGCTGCTCTGGGTGCTCGGAGGGGAGAGCTGAGCCTGGCACTGAGGCTGACACGAGTCCAGCAC